>JAJLSM010000026.1:0-209037 GCA_030567595.1 Kuraishia piskuri
CCCCACATTATGCACCTCTGCCGCATTATCAGTTGATGCCATCAAAATATCTCTTGATTTTGGCTTTGCTTACCTTCACTGCCTTCCTGCTCTCCCCTACATGTATACCCATACCTTTCCCAAAACCTCAAAGATGACCACCCCATTTATACATATTTGCCTGCATGCATATGCAAGACATGTTGCACCTTCCGTCTCACCCACGCTGGAAAATCAGATTCGAACTCTCCCTCCCCCCAGAGGCGAGACACCAGAAATCCCTGGTGACCTCCCATGAGACGCATCGCACCACCCACTACCTGCCCGCCTAATGCCGCCATCCCGGATAAACTCTTCTCCACCCTTTACGATTACCCCTGAACTATGGCAGAGAGAGCATCTCACCGCACCCACCGCACCCACCGTCTCCTCTGTCTCCCTCTGCATCACAGGAAGTGGGCCGTACCATCCTGCAGCCTAAGTGAAGAAGGCGCGCGCCTCAGCAGATGGCAGATTAAAATAACGCAGAGGCAGAGAGGCAGTGGGGAGCCCAGTCAGAGAGAGCGTTCGAACAGACAGACAGAGAGACAGACATATACATATATATATATATACATATAATATTTCAGAAGGGTCCCTGTTAGGCGAAATTACTTGTTGCTGAATACAACCGCAGACACAGCAGCTGATTTACCTTTGCGGGTGCCATTGACGGCAAAAATATCTGATAGATTGTATTGTGCGGAGGAATCTGGAAGCACAACTGTCTCGATAGTGACTGTCTCGTATATATGCAACTAAGGCACCACACACTGGCTGGTTTATATGAGGGGCAGCTCTGAATAGTGGAGACAGGCTTTTGGTGCAATCAGCGCATCTGAAGAGTGGTGTGGGGAAAAGATCGGCATTCTATTGTTTTCTTTTGAACGATCGTTTCTGAAGAATTGCTTTATGCCATCCATTCCTTCTCCGTTTCCTGTTTTTAACTGCTTTCGCAGATACACACACACACACACACATCCGTTAATACCCTTTGAGGTGAAAGCTGACATCACCGTTGGGCTCAGCTTTATATATATTCTGACAATATGTTGAATGACGACGAAATAGCGCCCGATGCGCCTGGAGCGCCCAGTATCGAGCAGCAAAATAGACCCATCAGGCCCTTGCACCTCGCTGTTGCGCTAAGTGACTATCCCTCAACCAGCCCTAACACTCTGGGCTTTGCTTCAGGTGACATAATTTATGTGCTCTCCAAATCCCCTGCAGGGTGGTGGGATGGTGCAGTTTTATCGACCGATGGACAACCCTCCAGGGGCTGGTTCCCCAGCACATACGTGAAGGTGATTGGCGGTGACACGAGTTTCTCGCCAGGAAGCCAAGCACCACAGTCACCGCACTCAATGCAGCAGTTTGCGCAGCAGACTTCGCAATTGCAGCATTCACTCACACAGCATACACACCAACTCGCAACAAACCAGCTGACACTGCCGCTGAAGCCTGCTCTCAAGATGCTCAACAGCGATGGCATGAGGTCGACATCTGCAATAGGCGGACCCACATCCAGAAAGAACAGTACAGTGAGTTTCGCTTCAGACCACAGTGTGGGTTCTGATAAGACCCCACTGGGTTCCCCAGACAACAGGTCGCCTTCAAATCCCGGCCAGCAACTATCACATTCAACCCAACACCCAGTAGTTGGACTGACCGCGGTATCTTCGTCCGCATCATCCCCTGCTCCAGTCACAAGGAGCAGCACAGAGTATGCCAGTCCTAATTCGAATCGCCCTCAGCAGGAGCATCCCTTTTCAACGATGGTTTTCAACCCTTCCGATGAGCCTTTCAGGTTTTCTAATACAGACTTTGTGCCCATGTGGGTGCCTCTCATCACTGAAGATGATCAGGTGGTGTACCACAGCGAGCGTCTTAATGTCTATTCCAAGGGTTTACCGTTTGTAGATGCTCCCATATTAGACAACGATTCGCAAGTGGAAATGCGTGACGCCGGCAAGGTTGCCCACGATGGGTCGGTGCCTGGCCCTGTATTGGAGGCTTTACTTGGAAAAAATCCTGTAAGCAACTCAGTTGATCAAAGGGATGATTCTGATTCTCAAAGTGGTGCCGCGCCAACACAGAGGAGGTTGAGCAGGTTCTCCACAGAATCTGGTGCTCGTTCCAGTAGTGCCACCACAGCTGAAGAGCCCATTGCAGATTCCGAAGCCAGCATCATCACAGCAATGATGGCCAAGCCGGGATTATTTTACTATGACCCTACAGATATAACCAACTGGGATCAACTCCGCAAATCCTTGCATTTCATCTTGGAACTAACAATGGACGCTCTAAGGAAAGGCACCAAGGAGTTGTTCATTGCGCATTTCAACAGTGTGTGCAAAGTCGTCACCTTGTATCATAATTCTGCTCGTTTGCTGCGGCCTGAATTGGTCCTCCTAAATGTTGAACACAAAGTACAGAAAAAGCTAAGCAAAATGACAAGGTCGCTGTCGCAGGTGGCCATAAATGGGTACTTGTACTTGGCAGAGTTGAGGAAGCTTCATATTTCCTTCCAATCGGAGACGCTGGGTGCGAGTAGCACCCCGACCACAACCATGGAGAGCGATGCTGGTGTGGCTTCTACAGGAGAGTTGCTGAGTGATTTGTCTTTGAGTGGAGACAGTCTAACCGATAAGGAGTCTAGCGCTGGTGATCCAATTGGTTCCATACCAGATACCCCATCGATGATGTACTTTGAGAGGGCACAGCGTGATGCCATTTTGCTTGAGCGTCGTGCCAGTTCTCTATACCACATATTCACAAATATGAAGCTGAGCTCTGAGGAGGATCCTAAAATTCTGCCCCAGGTTTACCCACGTTTTATTGCTGGCACAGAGGGATTCAACGGTGGTAACTGGGTGAACCCATTCTATAGCACTTCCGAGTCTAAAACTACCCCCGGCGGTCATAACAACAGCATACACACCACTGAGGAGAGCATCAGAGCATCGAGGGCATCAAGGACCTCGAGGGCATCACGGGCCTCTGGAGGCTCCATTGCGGTGAAACCGAAGATCATCTTGGATGATGGCTCCATACAGTTGCTGGGCAAGAAGTGGAGCGAACTGAGCACAATTCTCAACGACGTGCTAGAGGCTCTAGACATCACCAGGGACGAGAAGATGACCGCATACGAGTTCAGGGAAAGCAAGAATGTTTCACTGTTCACTCTAATATACCACTGTCTACCATCTGCTAACGGTATCATGAATATTTTGGAGTCCTTGGATTTCACTGTTTTTGTGATGCTTAGGAAGATGCTTGACTCCGCAAACTCTCAAAGGGAAAATGACTCTAGCTCGCGAGGACAGGACCACGACCTTCTCAGCAAGGTCAGCACAACAGATATGGATTTCAATACCGCAGATGCTGGGCCGACCGTTCCTTCTGGCGTCGCAACTGCATTTGCATCAGCAACACCCTCAATGGTGGGTGGTGTATCAGAGGAGAGCAGCACTCCAGGATACCAGAGTGTCACAAACAGTAGCAGGACATTTATTGGAGGATCTACTGCATCTGATTTTGCTGCAACTCTTGATTCCCCTGGCGACCCAAGGGAACTACCTACAGGTGCTTCCAGCGCGCCGGATATAAGCTATGCACAGAGCAACGCTGATAGCGACTACGTCGGCCAGCAAAGTGCTGCTGATAACACCAGAGATGATGAGAGCCATAGCGAAAGCCGGGACGAAGGTAAGGATGACAATGTCTTCTTTTATGAAGCCTCAGTCAAGATGGTGTACCCCACGCTGATGGAGTTTCTGGACACCAAGCAGCGGTTATACGATGCCTTTAGCGAGCTTGTCATGGATGCTCAGTCGCTTACATTGGAGGACCCAGAGGTGTTTAAGAGCTTACGGGAAGATGATAATATCATGTATGATAAGCGCGTTGCTGAAATGCCAAGCGAGAAGTGGGCTGCCCACTTAAAGGATCTGCTTATTGCTAATGATCTTGAGACCACGGGCCAGGAATCGACAAGCTTTGACTCTGAGTTGAAGCTCAGGCGCTCAATTGCAGAGGTGAAATCGTGTGTCACCCTTGTACTTTACTTGGCCAATGAACTGTACGAACAGAGACAATCGATTCTCAACTATAGCTCCAGATTGATGAACTCCGACTTTAACATTGCTTCGTTGTTTTTGATCGAGCGCCACAATACGATGGTCTCCTCGATTGCGGGTGCCAGTACAGGAGCTGGTGGTATTGGTGGTGTGGCTGCAACCACAGATCAGACTTACGATTCATTGCATAAGCATCCACAACAAGATGATACGCCCTGGTTCTTGGAGCCTTCAGAGGCAGAGAAGAACCTCATATATGATTCAAACGGTAATACTAAAGGTGGTGCAGCCGCTGGTTTGGTTTCGCGTCTTGTCAACCCTGAGAACGATGATAGTCAGTACTATCATTGCTTCTTGCTCACTTTTCGTTCTTTCATGGAGCCAGCGAGGCTGTTTCATTACCTGTTGGATTTCTTTACCAGCTCCCCACCAGAAGGTTTGAGCTACGAGGAATACCGTGTTTGGGTTCAGAGGCGGCTAAGCCCTACACAAGAGCGAATTGTCCATATCGTTGAGGATCTGTTTACATCATATTGGAGTGTAAAGTACTCTTCAAGCGAGGTGATTGAGTTGTGGCAGCAGCTTTCTCGTGAGATTATGCGGCACCATTTGCAGTTCGAAAGCATTGCGATTGAAGATGTGGACAAGATTCTGTCACTGAAGAACCAGAATGAGTACCTTGCAATCACGAACAGAGGCGAGATCCCCAAGAGCCCTCCGGGCAGGCCCCCGGCACCTTTGTATTCTGCAACTTTGAAGAAGACCAAGATCAGATTGCGCGATCTCGCACCGTTGGAGGTTGCAAGGCAGCTATGTTTACGTGAATTTGAACTCTTCTCCAAGATAAGCAACGTGGAGGTGCTTTCAAGAGCATGGAGTGCCAAACGGTACGGTGGTGTGGGAAGCGCACACATTGCGGAGTATATTGCACATTGCAATCAAATCACCCACTTCACCTGCTTCATGGTGTTGCGCAAGACTGAGGTGTTGCAGAGAGCTGAAACGCTCAAGTATTTTGTGCTGTTGGCCGAGAGATGCTCCAAGTTGAAAAACTTTTCAGCCATGACTGCGATCATTTCAGGGCTGAGTTCCACCCAGATCACGAGACTGAAGAAGACTTGGGCTTTTGTCCCACAGCACATTGTGCAGTTATTTGAAAGGATGGACTCACTCATGTCGATTGGGCGTAATTACAACGAGTTCCGTAACGTGCTCAAATTTGTCAATGAGGATGAGCCGTGCCTGCCCTTCTTGGGCATGTACCTCTCCGATCTCAGATTCATGGCAGACGGAAACCCAGATTACCTCAGGGGAGACCGCCGTATTATCAACTTTGCCAAGCGGAGGATGATCAGTGGAGCCATTTCTGAGATGCTGAGGTTCGCTCGCTTGGGCTACAACTTTGAACGGGTCCCTGAAATACATAGCTATCTGGAGGAGGCGTTTCTGGCTTGTCCGGACGAGGACGCCATGTATGAGCTTTCGCTGAAGCTTGAGCCGAGAGTATCTGCAGCCACCACACTGGGTGGTGAAGACAAAGATACAAAGAAGAAGAAGAGCAAACAGTCTAGTGGTAAGATCTATGGAGCTCTAGGGTCTAATCTCCCACGTAGCCATCAAATCCCATGAATCTGACATGGTTCACTTTTGGCACTCTTCTTTGCTTCGAACTCACTGTAAAATTATTAGGTTTCCTCGGTCGCTGGTGGTTTTTTTTTGTTTTGTTTTTGTACATTACGAGAATAGTCGGATTTCAGGAAGTTGTTGCTCTAGTAAAGAAAAGAATTATTAATAAATGATTGTTACGATTGAATCAAAAATGATACACATAGCGACTTGTTATCTCTAAAAAAAAGCTGATCTGTTGTGGAACAGAAAAATAGTTGATAGTGATTTATTATGATCGAACAAGAAAAATCACAATTATTGGTTACCATTAAAGGATTTTACAGATGAATAGCTGTCAGAGACCTACATGGGGCACAGCATAGAGCTACTTTCCTCTCAGCACAGCTCACACTTACCACTACGACGGCCTCACAGGGCACGGCCAACAGCGCACCGCTCGCTCTGCCGGCTCCAAATGGCACACGAGCCTGGTACTCACCCCGATTCTGCACCAGTTCTACGGCAAAGACCCGATTCTACGGCACACGACAAACTGCGCAATAACGTCGCAGGAACCCATCCCCATGCGACCCGGCCGCCAGATCCCAGCAAGCACAGAATAATCACATGCTTGATAGCCTTCATGCACAATCGCCCCTTGGCCTTGCCTCTTGCCCCAGATGACGCACGGGCTATGCCGAATCCGGCCCACTCCGCCCAGATACCGCACACGATGGGCTCAATGCACCATGCGCCTAAGCAGTTTGCCGCTATTGTGTCTCCGTTGCCCAACAATTATTTATGGAGTAGCCCTGCTAACACATGCTTTTGGTTCTGGACGGAGAATGATATCGTGTGCCTGAGCCGTTTGGATTTTTCAACAAAATCCACCGACACGCTCACTGACTACTTTAAGTTGCTGTTGCGCAAAGCAGAGCAATCAGGGCAAACAGTTGTGTCCTTTGTTGGAATCATACCTCATAGATCCGTGAGCTGTGTGGTGCATTTAGACGTTGGACCTAAGATCCTGCACTCTGGGACCCTGTATTCCCCTATATACTCTGATATCAGCGGAACATAGCTACATTTAGCGGAATACTCCCATACCTCCACCTGAGCACAGACACTCTCAACAGATCTTCCACATCATCTCAACATGATTGAACCATCTGTTTCTATGGTGCCGACTCCGGATCCAGTATCGATGGAGCAGGCGAAGAAGCAAACTCAGGAAAAGCACGAAGGCAACAGAACAGCGAAGAAGAACAGCCTCGGTGCATATAATGCTAAAGATGAGACCAAGTACTCCGTTGGTAAAACCACAGATGGAACACTGTTCAGGGTGCCTGAGACCTACGACATGGTGAGGTCTCTGTTCGATCCCACTGTTCGCAAGTCTGTGTCAGATTACCTCATCGTGCTTTCGTTGCTGGTGAATGTACTCATCTACACCTATCTTCCAACTTCCTACCGTGTCTCAACGTTCATCGTGTTGTACCTTTTCTGGAGACTCTCCTACAACGCAGGCATTGGCATCTTACTCTACCAGCAATCTAACCATAACCTGCTCTTTGCTTGGTACAAGAGTATAGCGTCTCCTGCTTGCGAAGGTATTGAGGACCAGAATCCTTCAGCAGGCTTTCTGCGCAAGTCCATCTCCACCTTCTTCGTCCCCATGGAGCTGCATGCCAAATTGGGAGACGTTGTCTCGCTTGATGAGGTCCCCATGGAATTCAAAACTTGGATAATCTTCCGTTCTCTTGTTAACCTGATCCTCATGAACGATTTCACAACCTACATGCTCCTGGTTCTGGCTTGCTCCTCCAATGCTTTTGACCAGTCAACTCCGTTGGTTGTGCTGCGTTGGTCTCTCGGAATCATCTTCTTCCTCTTCAACCTGGTTGTCAAGCTCGATGCGCACAAAGTGGTGAAGGATTATGCCTGGTACTGGGGTGATTTCTTTTTCAGGCTTCACAACAACGAGGACCTCATCTTTGATGGTGTGTTTGACTTGGCACCTCACCCTATGTATTCAATTGGATATGCTGGTTATTACGGATTTGCTCTTATGACCAAGAGCTACACCATCCTGCTTGTGTCTATCATTGGCCATTTGTTGCAGTTTGCATTCCTCAACATCGTGGAAACACCTCACATCGAGAAGATTTATGGGGATGATTCCGTTAACGAGGCCAAAGCATCAATTGCAAGCCGTGATATTGAGGTTTACAAGCGCTCGGGACAACCACCTATGGTTATGTTAAAGAACTTTTCCTTCCTTAGGGCTTCGGATTATTTCACCCTGTTGTTGGTGTTCAACGCGGGGTTGCTACCGATCTTCTTCCCCAACACTCACACCTGGAACAACGTGGTGTTTGGAATTGCACTTGTATCGAAGCTCGTAGGCGTGATTTCTATAGATGGGGTTCTGTATTGCCAGAGCCGTTTCAAGTCATGGACAAAACATCTGATGCAAAACACGTCCCTGAATATGGACGTCCTAGAAAACGCAAAGGATATTGAGATGCTAACATTCAACAGCTGGATTACGCTTTACAACAACGTCGTAATCTGGAACTACTCCTCACTGTTTGCATTGGTAGCAAGAGAAGTTCTCCAGGGTAATTTCAACAGCCGTACATGGTTACCGCTTCGTACTTTCTGTGCTATCACTCTGGCCATTGGCCAGTACCTGATTAACTGTCAGATAGTTGATTCCATTGGAATTTTCGGATGGTTCTATGGTGATTTCTTTGTAGTTATCCAGGATACAAAGGATCGGTTTGTAAGGAGTCTTTCCAGGAGTGGAATTTACCGTTATCTCAACAATCCAGAGAGAATCAGCTCAAACATGACCATCTGGGGTCTGGTGATTCTTTTCAACTCCCAGAAGTTTCTGCTCTTGGCTCTGTTATGGACAGCCAACAGCTTGATTCTCCTCAATTTCATCGAAAAGCCTCATATGGTTCAAATCTATGGAGAGAGTGATGTGCTGGATCACAAGAGCGGTGTTGAGAGAAGTCTCAACCAGTTGTTCATTCCCAACAATGTACAGGGCCGTATCATCAAAATCTCAGGTTCTATTGATAAAATCGTTCAGGACTCCTCAAAGGCTGTGGATGAGTTCATTCGCCACAGACATGAAGCAATCAAGAGAAGACGTGCCTCTGCCACCGGAGAGGAGGCTGTTCAGCTCATTAAGACCTCCAATAACAGACTCACCATCAACTATGGCAACAGGCGTAACAGCTCTATCAGTACCTTACCCAAGTTTGAGTTGTCTGATGGTATTCAGTCAACGACAAACAGTTCTGCCATTGCCGAAGAAGCCTCAGACGACGATGAAGACTCTTCCCATGGCATCGAATTCCTCAACAGCCACACCGATGAGAATACGGGAATTAGATACTACAATATCGGTGAACATATAAAGCTGAAATGGCAGCTTACTAAGTCTGCCGAAAAAGGCGTATCTCAATCTTCTATCCAGAAGTCATGGATTGGTCTGTACAAGCTATTGGAGACGTCATCCTCACGTCTGAAGACCACGGTATCATCAAACAATCATTGGACACCAGTATACAAGGGCTCATACCAAGAGAGATTTCATCACAAGTTCCACAATGCCATTGTGGAGGAGTCAAAAGGTGAAGGTGTGGTGGAGTTTGCTGGCACTCTGTTATACTGGACTCCTGGAGCCTACGAGTTTAGGCTTCACATTGGCCAGGATCACGCCGTTGTCTACATCAGTGAGGCTTTTGAATTGAGAGTTCCTCAACTTGTTGTGCCTAAAGTGATAAGCGATAAGTCAAGTGTCTCTGAAGAGACAGAAGTGAATGCTTTTGCCTCCAACATGTATAAGGACATAGTGTGTAGGGTTTTTGACGAGCCATTTGCTGTGACTTCGCCTGAGATGGATTGGAGAGGCGTGTTGATGGCGAAGGAAAACAGGGAGAAGCTTCGTGTGCTCGTCTTTTTGGTCAATGAATCAACTAGATTGGACCTCAAGGAGGAAACCATTCTCCGGGAATCCAGCGTCCTTAGTCTAGCTGCTAAGATCGTTAGAGTGAAAAGCCTCTTCGATGAGATTGCAAGTTGAGCTTTAGTTATAGAACTATAATAAAATCATACTTTAGAATACAACCATGTGATTGAAGTTTATTCAGTATCATGCATATGCAAACAATATTTCCTGGGAGACACACACAGCTATATGGTATTCAACAAGAATGCGTTGAACTCTGACCGCATATCTCTTGCTCTTTGCGTACAATCATCAATTGCCTGAGCAAATGCCTTGTCATCCAATCCCTTAACAACATCCTCATCACTGTTCGGCTCATCCCACAGTCCCACAATCTCATCGTTTCTTGCATTCATTACACTCACCACGAGGTCAGAACCCGTAGTCCTCTCCTTGGAAAGAACTGCTCCTGAGGTTATCATATCCTTCACTTCTATCCTCGCATCAACAATTGCAAGTGACACACAATTAACAGCACACGAAGCCAAAGAAATCAGAGGCATCTCGTCTTGGTTCCCCACTGATAGAAATCTAACAAACACATCAATAGAAGATTTTGGATACCTGTCCAAGTGTATAGATGAGAGGAAACAGGAGTGGATGTAGGAAGAAAGTCTCTGCTCAGTTGCTGTGAGAGCTGTTCTGCCGTTTGTATTTGAGCTTGTGGCTTGGGTAACGATATTATCACTGCTCTGCGAGATAAAAGGCAAAAACTTGCACTCCACTGACAGCGAAGCTCTATCTATGAAAGATCCACGAATTGGTCTTGGCCCGTATACCGATACCTCGATCATTGTGCCTCCCATCTCTATGTACGCTGAACCATTACAGTTAGTTATTAGGCCGGTCTTGACAAACATCTTGGGCTGCTGTGATCCATCGTTTCCATTTTTCTGTGCAGTCTCTTCTGACGTAACAGCTGTTGCTGTGTCAAACACCAGAGGCTTGGCATTAGCCGGCCCCAGGAGACGCTTCCTATCTATAACGTTCATCTTGTGTATGTATAATGCCAAAGAATCGCAAGTGTTCGAATTATGCAATGACGGCGTCAAATGCTGATAGTCAAGCTCTAATAACGATAAAAAAAGTTCGTGTGTAAAATGATAAACTCCTGAATTAAATTGCTGACAGCATCTAACAATCATTCACCTATTCTTAGAGATGCCCTATATAATCACCTTCCCTCTTCCCCCTCTATCTCTAAAATATTTCACTGTCACCGATGTACGGGTCTGCAATCTCATGCTGTGCATGGCTACCAGCTGGCTACAGCGATAGTTGAACAATGAGTCGAACGATGAAGCAGAGAGGATCAGATCGGCAGGTATATTTCATGGGGATGAGTCCTATGAATTAGAAACCTTATACATGTACCAGTATCCATTGTCTTAATTGATATTACACAGAATGTCGTCTATCCTGTCTCCTGTGCTTGACAAACTAGATTTGGCGATCAACCGTGCAACGGAATATGCGTCACTGGATTACGAGCATCTACTAAGCCAGGATTTCTACATCAACAAATATAACCAGATAGTTCAATATGTGAACGAGCTACCGGAAGAGGAGAAGATTAGACTTGCTGGAATTCTTGCGGTTTCGTCTGTGTCGGTGGTGGGAGCGTCATGGTTATTGAGGAGAAGCCTTTCAGGCAGTGGAACATCGTCAAAGCCAAAGAGCAAGAAAAAGAAGAGAAGAACGAAGACACCAGCCAAGGAGGAAATTGTGGACCCAATTGAGAGATCTTCAAAGCAGATAGATACAATCCTGAAGCAGAGTGAAGAGACTCTAATCCCAGGTGTGGAAGAATACATTCAAGGGGTGGAGAAGCTAGAGGAGACCTTTGCTGCTGTTGCTGTATCACAGCCAAAGTCAAAAAAGAAGGGCAAAAAGAGCAAGAAGGAGCCAAGTCCAACAATTGACAGCAATCTGGAATACAAATACCTCTACTATACTGAACAGCTATTGAAAGAACTAATGAAATTAGATGCTGTTGACACTTGTGGACAGGACTCACTCAGAGAAAAGAGAAAGGCAGCCATCAGATCCATCCAGCAGCACCATAAGAGGCTGGATGAGGCCAAGGCAATTATTGATAAGCTGAAGAAACAGTGAGTTTGAATTTTGCAGAGACTCCAAGCGATAGGAAGAAAATAAATGGTATGGAGAAGGGCGTATTCTGTATATAGGTATAAGCCGGCAAAAGATCGTTTAATAAACCATAAAATTATATATGTATATGACGTTGAAAGAGTGACAAATGAGGAATTATATCATGAATAGTTCAGTAGATAGGGAAGAACTCCGAGTTGTAGGCTTCAAGGTGGGGTTTTCTCGTGTCGGAGATAACAAAGAGGGACACAGTGAAAGATGACAGGCGGGATATCCCAGGCAGTGCAGCTTGCTCCAACCGCCCACCCTGATATGTTTCGACCGTTTAACTCCATGATTCTTCTGGGTGTGATAAGCTTAAATGAACAGCCGCACCACGCAAGTGAAAGCTATTCCGTACCCCAACACTCAATGGTGAGTTGTTCCGGGAGTCCTCTGTTAAAAACAGGTGTGCCGGATCCGGCACAGCAAAAGAAATTACAGAGATGAGCTGGTGTGGCTGGCAACATGCCTACAGCACTTGCCGCCTGGGGCAGGGTGTTATCCGTGCCGCGCGTTCTTTACTTTTCCTCCTGCAGAGAAGATGAGTTGTGGCAGTAGCTGCTGCATAAGGAGGGGTGCGAGAGGGCAGGGCTTCCGCCGGCACTTGCATACCTGTTGTGTGGAAATATCGGATAGAAGTGGTTGGCAAAACACAAAAGACTACAGAATAACGCATCACAGGGACAGAAGTCCATCTTTAGCAAATGTATAGAATATCATTGGATCAGAACAGTATAGACAACAAATCCACAGATTAAGGCAGTGGTTGCAAGACATCCGTGTGTGTTTGGTCTCAGGATCAGGCCGCTGCATCTGCTCACAATACCACCAACATCGATACACCTGCACGCACCATACTACCATGCTCTGTGGACCCTTTTCGTTCACTCTGACTGAAGCTGCTTCCACCCGATCATAGCGACTGTAGATCCACACTGGAAGTTTTTGCTTAGCTAATAGACATATCAGATCTTTTTTTTGCTACAGCTTACACCAGCCACCCAATGTCTTTTGGGTTGTTGCCTCATCGAAGGGTAGGCTGCTTGCTGCCCTGCACGAAGTGGTGCTTTTCCGGCAGATTCTGTAGCCACAGGTACTCTTGCACGGATGAACGGCAGATATTTTTTCAAGGGCAGCACCTGATGCGCAACAAATATCTCATCCTTGCCGCGTGCATTAGCAGTGTGCATCACAGCAGTGCTAAGGTAAAGGCTGCATGTTTATGCAGGAAAGCAAAGCAGCAGTTGTGACCATACACTAGTGAAAGTGAGAATATTAGTGGTGGTATTTTGAAAGACTCACAGGATCCATGCACTAAGGTAGATATACCGTTCCGCGGGAGATCTCATGTCGCCATATCTGGGGTAGTACCAGTTGTGAGTTGTATAAATACACCGAGTAGCCCTTCATTCAGCCTCCTCCACCTCTATCATAATGAATCAAATCTGTAAAGCTTAGCATTCTCACATACACTCGCACAAGTCAACCAACACTTCGAGTATATCCATATCACACTTCCTTTCATAGTTGAGCCAATAATGTCAGCTGGCAATTCACAAACATCACTTTCCTCGTCGTTGGCTGAAGACATGGAGAGGGGTCTCAGTCCAGCTGTGACGGACCCCATTACTTATGAGCCTCCAGAAAACGAAGATGCCATGTCTGAGATCTCTCCACAGAACACAAATATCTCCACCACTCCAAGCATGAAGGTTGTCAGGACGGAAACTGCAAAGTCGTTGAGGCAATCCGGAATAGATAGTAACGTGTCTCCAATGGACTTCAACAGACCAACTAATAACGACAACCCCATCTTTCCTGAAGAATACACTCTGGAGACAGAGACAGGTCTTGTCCCTGTTTCAACTCTGACAGAGGTTGGTAGAACTGCCACTGCTCTCTCTAGAGTGCGTACCGCCCGCGAGAGGAGGTTTTCCACAGTTGAACCCGGTTCCGAAGCATCATCAGAGACGAAGGAGGAGCTTTTTCGTAAGGATGAGGAGCCTTCTGGGGAAGGCAAGGAGTTGGATCCGGAAATTGAGTTCGTTACCTTCAAGATTGATGACCCAGAGAACCCACACAACTGGCCAGAATGGAAAAGGTGGACGTACACCATAGTGCTGTCTTGTGTTGTGGTGTCTGTCGCCTTTGGTTCTTCTTGTGTTGCCGGTGCCCTCGATCTCATTTCCGAAACCTACAGCGTTTCCCCCGTCGTTTCTGCCCTTACATGTTCTATCATGGTGTTTGGGTTTTCTCTCGGCCCCCTTGTTTGGTCTCCTTTATCAGAGCAGATTGGCAGAAAGCCTGTGTACTTCATCTCCCTGCTGCTTTACACTATCTTTAACATCCCTTGTGCCGTCGCTAAGAACATCGGTACACTTTTGGTTTGCCGTTTCCTGTGTGGTGTCTTCAGTTCCTCAGGACTTTGCCTTGTTGGTGGATCCATTGCCGACATGTTCCCAGCCTCCACTAGAGGTAAGGCAATTGCATATTTTGCCGCTGCTCCTTATGGTGGACCAGTTATGGGTCCTCTTGTTTGCGGCTGGATCAGTGTCAGGACTGGAAGGATAGACGTTATTTTCTGGGTTAACTTTGCCTTTGGCGCCGTTATGTGGATTCTTGCCTCTGCAATCCCCGAGACATACTCACCAACCATCCTCAAGAAGAGAGCTGCAAAGTTGAGAAAAGAGACAGGCAATCCAAAGATCATGACTGAGCAGGAAGCTAATGGACTGTCCCTCAAGGAGATCATCCAGACCAACCTTGTGAGACCATTGATGTTTGCAGTCACAGAGCCAATTCTGGATATGATGTGCTTCTACGTCTGTCTCATTTACGCTCTACTGTATGCCTTCTTCTTTGCATACCCTGTCATCTTTGGCAAGTTATATGGCTTCAACGATGGTTATGGAGGCCTGATGTTGATTCCTATTCTCATTGGTGCTTTTGGAGCTCTGTTGACCACACCAATCATCGAAAACTCTTACATGAAGATGTCCAAGATCCGCAAACCAACACCCGAAGATAGACTCATTGGTGCTATGATCGGAGCTCCATTTGCTGCTATCGCTCTCTGGATTCTCGGTGCTACTTCATACCCACACATTATCTGGGTGGGTCCTTGCTCCTCCGGTTTGGCTTTTGGCTATGGTATGGTCCTGATCTACTACTCTCTCAACAACTACATCATCGACACCTACTCGAAATATGCTGCATCCGCTTTGGCCACCAAGGTGTTCCTCAGAAGTTCAGGTGGTGCCGCCTTCCCATTGTTCGTTGTTCAGATGTACGATGGTTTGGGACTTAACTGGGCAAGTTGGTTGTTGGCTTTCGTTGCCTCAGCTATGGTCCTGATGCCCTTCTCCTTCTACAGATACGGTGGATATCTCAGAAGCAAGCTCTGTAGGGAGAATTACAGTGAGCTCTAAAGGTAACCGTTGGAGCAAGTCCATTACAGACTGGTCTTGGTGTTATGTTGCATTTAATTTCCGTTATCGTTCCTCTTGAAGGCGAAACCTTTGCATAGTACAATCAGATATTTAATTATATAAACACGCTTTCTTCGACTTACACTACTCTAACGAATTCAGTATCTCATACCTATACTCTCTGAGGAAGGATCGGTATCGTCCAAAACCAACTGGAAAATGGCAGTTCTGGCACGCTCCTTTAGATCTAAGACAGGACTTTCATAACTGAGTTTCTTGATAATATCATAAAAACCCATCTTGATGAGTTTAAGTGCTCGCTGCCTGGGGAGCAGGAATTTTTGGTACTCATCCTGTCTTGCAGACTGACCACCATGTTGATATGATGATGAAGATGAGCCTGAAGAACGACCAGCAGATGCTCTGAACCGCCTGTTTGGAATGCTTCCAGTTCTGTTTCGCAGCATTTCCCTGCTTGTGGGATCAAGCTCTCCTGGCGCATCAATATCCATGTCGTCACCTTCTGTTTGGCCAGTGCTGGTACCTTCTGCCATGACGACCTCACTGCTGATCTCAATATCATCATCTACCAAATTCTCATCCTCTTCTTCTCCTTCAGAGCTTTGGGAGGTGTCATCTTTCCAGGTGAGGTTGATTATGGTCCAGATACAAGATAGTTTGATATTTTGGTTTGTGGTTGTATCATTGGAAATCAACAACGTGTGCAGCTGCTTCAAAAGACCATCATGGCACATGATCTCCGCTCTGTTCTGTTCGTTAGAGGCAGCCAGATGAACAAGGATAAAGTTGATTGCAATCACAAGATCAGGAAGTTTAACCTCGACAGCATCAGTGGATGATCCCAATGGAACACACGCATCCTGTAGGCTCCTTTGCAGAAAGCTGAAAAAATCTGTATCATTGTGCTTCTTAGCAGCGGGCGAATGTGGAAACACCATGATAATCTTATTGGAATAGTTGAGTAAACCACACGTCAGGTTACGAATGATGTTGAAACACTGCTCTCTGATCTTCTCATTGGGATGGTAGCACAACTCAAAAATCTTATTGAGAGAGATTTTCTTCATGAAGTTTCCTTTGTTGGAGATATCATCACCAAAGAGGAAGTTTCTGATGATCAACAGGGAGTTTAGGCGTATCAGATCGTAGGGAGTATTGGTGATGAAGTCCGCGAGGATGGATATTATATCGTGGTCAATGAGATCATTTTTGATGGCGCTGAAGTCAAGAATAATGTTGGACATGATTCCTAGCACCACAGATTTCAACAACACTTCGTTATCCTGAAGTTCTTTACCTACAGCGGAATTTCCACCGCTCGCAACTTGAAGGTCGGGAAGCGTCAGTATCTTCACCAACAGATCGACCATGTTTAAGTCAAGCAGATATGTTCTAAGAAGGGCTACCGAACGAGAGAGCGATCTGATAAGGTAACACGCAAACAGCGTCACCCGGTTGGAGAGCTTCAAGATCAACTGTTTGTTGGCAACGCCCTCTCCGCCACCATTGGCTGCAAATTCTTCATATATTTCGACGTGTTTGGAGATAACATCCACCAAAATGGGGGCGATGTTGTATCGGGTTATTTCTTCCCTATATTGCTCCTTGGATGCACATGTGCAACTCAAGATGAGCAAGCAGTCACTCACCTTATGCAGCGGGTTCTCGTAAATGTATTCATTGACATCGTAGTTGCTAAGAATGATCTCGCAGATGCGTTCAATGGTGTTGGATCCTGCTAGATAATCATTTATGCTCTCATCATCTTCACTTAGTCTGCTTAAGAGATATAGGGGTGACATCTTTCGCGAGAGTTTGAAATTAGAGTTGAGGGTGAAGTCATCATGAGCCGAACTCTTTGTGTTTTCTATGAGTTTGATCAGAGGCGGCACTAATTTCCTATAGTTAATAGACTTGGTTTCACCTTCAAGGTGATTCTTTGCATAAAGGGTCAGAACGTTCAATGCAGAAAGCTTGACTTGAGCGCTGGAGACGCGGAGAAACGAGGTCAGCACATAATAAAAGGGCTTGGGGAAGTGCACTTTCTCCGAAGATGGCAAGATTGACAGAACGTGGGACAGGGCAAATAACAATGGTGGGATCTCGCTGGATATCATGTTGGCAGGAGGAGCCGAGGGCGGTACAGCATTGTTTTCGCAATTGTCAAAGTTGCTTGAATTGGCAGCATCGTTGTTGGATCTTAGAACCAGGGTGAACACAGGGGCAATCTGGAATGAGATCCTCTTGATTATGGGCTTGAACAGATGAGCGAGAAGTGGAAGCTTAAGAAAGGGGAGCAGGATACACATGTTGAAGATGAGGGCAGCGGAGCTGCCCCTGTCAGCAAGAATGGATTCAAACAGCTCGAGCAGTTCAGTGCCATGACTAGTAGCTGACAGGTTGATTGTTGCTTCCGAGTGAAACGCGAGTATGTTAATCAGTGTTTTGAAATTGATTTCGCATAACTGTGGATGTTTCAGTGCGCTGGATATGAGTATGTGGTTGATGTCTGCATTGGCCAGGGTCTCTAGAGAACCTGCATTCTTCCTCTCAAACGAAAATGATTGCACAATGATTGCAGACGACTTCAGCAACTGTAGGTCATCACTGGTGTCTAGAATCGAAATAATTTCCTCCAGGTGATGGGTAGCCACAAGCTTGGCTTTCTCTTTGTCATTTCCCAGGATGAGCAGGCGAACGGTCTCTAAAGACTTGAGCTGATCCTCCACGGGAAGCAAACCGTACGAGCTTACTGCTGCTAGTGACATTGGTTATCATATAAACACAGAGATATCAATGAATATGACAGGATGCAGAGTTGAATAAATATGAACCTGTGATACTTCAATACCAGCTTTTGTGTGGGGGCATCCCCGGCCTTCCGTCTACTTATCTAGCCCCTATCGTCTACGCTCACACCTGCCATACCCCGGCCTGAACAGCTGCATACCTATCGTGTATGCGTCAACCTGAGGGTGGCAGAGCTCGGGTTGGCAGATAACTACGTCTGTTCCCCAGGGTATCGGGCCCTCTCTATCTCTCCCTTTCGCTGTGTCACTCTCTTAGCTGCATGTGGTCCCCCTTCTGCCTAAGCATTTTTGCCTTCCAGGCTTTGTGGGACTTTGCTCATCGTCACAGTATGTACTCTTGCCATACGCTGCTAACTAATAATTTTCAGGCCGGCTTGATGCTTAGGGCCATCTAGGTAGGTGAAAAATAGTAGAGCCTTGAGGAGAAGAGTTAAGAATTCATTTGGGGCGACAGAAATAGACAAACATTTGGGCTTGAGGATTTGAAGGGCCATTTTTTCTTGCGTATTGGACTTTTTTTTTTGCAGTCATTCCTGCATTCCTTATTTCTATCTTTGCATCCTCTTGGTCTCTCATACAGCCCATATTACCGCATAGCCAACTGTACATCTACACCTGCTGTAAACACCAAGTATCGAAATTTATGAACTTGTTGTATATTGGAAAACACTATTTTTTGTAACACTAGTGAAATGCCCCGTGACCCACTTATTGGAATTGTTGGAAAACCATCTAGTGGAAAGTCCACTACTCTGAACAGTCTTACAGACGCTGATGCAAAGGTGGGGGCCTTTCCCTTCACGACAATTGACCCCAACAAGGCAACAGGATATCTGCAGGTGGATTGTGCCTGTTCAAGATTTGGGAAACAGGAACTTTGCAAGCCCAACTACGGTTGGTGTAAGGATGGCCGCAGATCTGTGCCAGTGCTGCTGCTAGACGTTGCTGGGTTAGTTCCTGGCGCGCACGAGGGAAGAGGTTTGGGAAATAAGTTCCTTGATGATCTACGACATGCAGATGCTCTAATTCATGTGGTGGATGTGAGTGGAACTACGAATGCCGAAGGAAAGGCAACGAGAGGTTATGATCCTCTTGCTGATATTGAGTGGTTGCAGGATGAGATCAGAAGATGGATCGAAGGTAATCTCAAGAAAAGATGGGGTTCAATCGTAAGGCGACACACTGCAACAAAGTCATCCATTCTCGATACACTCCAGGCTCAATTTGGTGGTTATGGTTCTACAGGAAAGCTTCTGGGACGTGCGCTGGATAGGGTTCCACACTTGCCACCACTGGAGGAGTGGGACGATGAATGGATCACCAAAGTGGTGATTGCGTTCATGGCTGAAAAATTCCCCACTGTTCTGTCGCTCAACAAGATAGACCACCCAGATGCCGATAAGAACGTTTCCAAAATTCTTCTCAAATATCCAGAAACGAAGGCCATTCTCACCTCTGCAATTACAGAGGTGTTCTTGAGAAAGTTGTCGAAGCAGGGCTTTATAAAATATGAAGAGGGTACGGAGTTCGTCGACACAGCTGAAGATCTTCCAGATGCTCAACTCAAACCCCTGGATGAAAAGCTCAAGCAGAGGATAGAAAACATCAGGGACCTTGTTCTCTACAGATTTGGATCCACAGGCGTGGTACAGGTGTTACAGGCTGCATCAGACGTGTTGCAGCTTGTCCCCGTGTATACAGTGAGGAACATTCATACCTACACTGGAAACTCGGGACAGAACGTGTTCAGAGACTGTACCCTAATCAGGAAGGGTACTACAGTGGGTGCGGTTGCAAGGCATATCATGGGTGAGGTGACGGTTGCTGCGATTGAAGGCGTTGGCGGCAAGAGGGTCAGTGCCGATGACACTATAGACGTTGGCAAGAATGACATTCTAGCATTTAGACTTGCCCCATCTGCAGGAACCGGGGCAACTATTAACTTTTAGATTGTGTGTCTTTGGAATGAGAACAGTCGTTACATCCTACAGTTGTGAATACATATGTAAATAGAATTGATGATATTATGACGAAGGCACTACATGGGTAAACCGAGAATGATGGCAAAGCTAATTGAGGATTGTCGCCAACGAACTGTATCCAGTACTGTATCCCAATATAATAAGGTTCGATAATCCGAAATTAAAAAACACTTGATATACACCTTCTAAAAATAACTCATTGCGTGATGTGTCGCACGTCACCATCATAGATATAATGATTTGTTATGGAGAAGCAAAAATCGGACTGCCGTGCAAACACACCAAAAACATTATGTCAACAACAATAACGTCCGATGCACAGCCTAGCATTACACAGCGCTGTTGGGACCCGGGGGGACCACAGAGAGGTGTAGGCCGATCGGCCGCTGCTCGCGTTAGGTGAGAATGTAAGGTACCCCAAGCTGAGTTACCCCTCCTGCATGAGCATACCCGCAACAGGTGAGGCCGGCTAATCCTCGCACCAAAGCCATCATAGCATATACATTGCCTTTTTTTGTTGTTAAATTATATACACAGTTAATCTGGAAAGAATCCCAATTCCCCAAAATTGATAAACGGATAGTTCACCAGACGACAAAGAAGGCTTTGATGCGAGCATCTGACGCGCGCTCCATATTCTATGCAAGCTGGACATCAGCAACCATAGTATGTTTGTATCTTATCCTGGTGAAGAGAATACATATTTTCCCTTTGGAATGGACTTCCGCCTCAAGCTGATGTCACCCCACGCGGCCGTCAAGCCAATTCGCGCCTCAGCTGTTTGTTCCCTTCTCTGCGTTCTGCAAACGGCCGTCTCACATAGTACTTCCCCACTCTAGGGCATACCAGCAGCTTTGTCGGCATTATCTTGTTCAGTTGCTAACTGCTTGTGTGTGTGCACTACACTACGAGATATATACTCTACCTCCTTCTCGCACGAGAAGAAGCAGGAATGTTTCCTTGGTGCCTATCTTCTCCTGCCTTAGTGGGAAAACAATATGCACCTCTTGTGTCATCTTGCATCAGACTCGAAACCGCCCACCTGCCAGGGGTAGAAAGCTTAATGTCGCTCCCTCTGCCAATGGGAAGGTGTCGTGTTTGGAGAAGATTCATAGGTGCGGAAAAAGGCAGACTACCCGTGCTGACAGGACGTTCCAACATGGTATGCAGCTTCACAGATGCAGGAGTGTTCTGCCCTGCAGACCGTGTAGCGCGTGCAGGATTATCATGTAAAACAGAGGTCTTGGAGAAAACGCTTCGCTGCAATGGAGGCTATGAAAACATACCAACAACCAAACAACTATGTTTTTACTAGAAGACGGAATGATTGCTATACCTTTAATCTTTTCTTTTCCTATAGAATGGATATATAAGAACGAGGACGATTACTCAACTTCAATTCATAAAACTTCAAGCCTTTGAAATCCAGCACTGTTGTTATTCCCCAAGGTTTCAAAGCTACCACAGACAACCACACACACTCACTAGTTCCAAAACGGCTTAAAACCGCCTTCATTTTACACTATTGCTCTATAAATTGATCATTCACCCAGAACATTTATAAAACTATATACATATCAAGATGCCATACTATCAAAACACAGGTGTCATTGCCGTTGACTCATCAGACATCCCTTCAGCCACCGGGTTTGCTGACCCTGATTATAACGACATGACTAGCACCGCTCATTTCTACTCTGATTTCCAACAAGCTTCTTTCTTACCCTCAATGGCCCTTGCTGACAGCGCAACAACATCACAAGCACCTCAAGTAACCGTAATGGGAGCTGGAGGGGGCCAATCTGCTGCTGCTGCTGCTTCTACAGCCCCAGCTGAAGGCTCACCTACAGGCCAGGCTTCTGAGCAGCCTCCAGCAAACTCGCTTGCCGGCAATGGATTTGCGACAGACCCTGTTTCTTCAATTACAGATTTCCCTACTGCGGTTCAGACATCTACACCAGAGCTGGGGAGCAGTTTTGTTACTTCTCTAGTTTCGTCCGCTTCTGTCGGTAGTTCCGCTTCTGGAAATTCAACCAGCTCTAACGCTGCTCCAATGGTGCATGGTAATGCAAAATGGGGTACCATCACTGCCACATTGGTCGGCCTATCTTTCATTTTCTCTGCATTATGAATTCCTTCTAGACGAAGGATGTTTCTCTTGATGACTGCATTTCATTAGTTTACGTTTTTTTGGGTTTCACAGGTTCTTTTACTCAGTTCCGCTTGCATTTTTTTCTGTTGCTCTTCAAAATAAAAGTTTCCATAAGTTCTTAAGCAACTAAGACGTTCCTCATCTTGTACATGCTTATTGTTGTCATTACATAACATAAAGGCACCAAACAGCTGTTAGTCATCTCCTCAGGTAGGGCGTAGTTTTTATGCAGTTCCCTCACTTAAGCGTTTCGGCAAGGGGATTGCGTTGTTTCATCTATAAACTGTTTAATAGATAGAGCCGAAGTAAAGTGTAATACTAGTACGCTATGATCTTCGTTAAGTCGTGTGACACGCATAGAACCTACTCTTTCTCATGCTCTCTATCCGGGTAATCAAAAACGTCACCAACTGTGGGTAGTTTTGAGAACGGCTAGTGCGTAAAGCAGAGCATGAAAAATTTCCACGCAATCTGCCATTCTCTTTCTCCTCTCTGATGCCAGAAGCATATTTTTTCACCACCCTATTTTTTTTTCACCTGACAGCTAGTACTTCTTTCTTCGCACTTCAACTGATCAAGTTTGACGATAACTACAAAAATGGCTCCAATCGTAAGTAAAGAATAGTCTGCTCGATAGCAGATACTCTATATATAGAATGAACGGTTATAGTGATTCACCCCGTTGAGGGGCTCATATTTAACCTGGAGGGATGAATTTCTCTTCCTCCGAACGTTTCAACAATACACTTCTTGTGTTTTCATGATCGGTTGTTGGAGAATATGTTGTTTGAATCAAACCCTTTCCTGGGCTATGCTGTCATTTCATATAAAGAGTAAAAAGTGGAAGGTTGTACTTTTCATTACCTCTTTCTTGTGCGGTAGGCTAACAGGATTTGTTTATGTAGACCAAGAAATCCGCTAAGGTTGCTAAGAAGTTCGTTGTGGACTGTTCCGGTCCAACCGACAACGGTGTTTTTGACCCAGCTTCTTACGTCAAGTACTTGATTGAGCACATCAAGGTTGATGGCCACATCGGTAACCTCGGTAACGATATCTCCGTCTCCCAGGAGGGTTCCAAGGTGACTGTCGTCTCCACCGCCAAGTTCTCTGGAAAGTACCTCAAGTACCTCTCCAAGAGATACCTCAAGAAGAACCAGATCAGAGACTGGATCAGATTCGTTTCTGTCAAGAAGAACCAGTACCAGCTCCAGTTCTACTCTGTCGCCGTTTCTGACGATGAGGAGGATGAGGAGTAAACTCTTTCAGTTAGATCTACTTAGCATCATAACAAAAGAGACAAAAACTTTTTTTTTTAACTTTTCGGTCGTTTGGGTTTGATTCTTAATGTATTCTCTAATAAAGGATTAGAAAAGATATTTCATGAATCGTAATTTTTCTCACAATTTGTGTTTATAATCAGTAGAACTTGCAGAGAGTGCTCAGTGCTCAGTGCTCAGTCGTCAGCGAATGGGCTTGCGAGAGCTAGGAGACATTTGAGCAACACTTCAAGCACGAAATTCCTTGAAATGTCAAATGTGGAACACCGTACCCGAGGCTGATCCTAACCACCCTCAATCCCGACTTCCATTTTTCCACCTGTACCATCCATCTCGTCACCTTAATGATCATATTAATGAGCGTCTCATTACTCCATTAGCACCTCATCATCCTAGTGAGTACTCAGGCTCTAAGCTCATCTCCATACTTACTGCACAGAGAGGCAGTGGAAATTACGTGTGTGGGAGTGTTCAGGCACCCTTGAAGCAGGCCCGAGTTCGATAATGTCTGCTAGCATGTCCCGTTGCGAGATGCGGCAGGCCAGCGTCGCCTGGCATGTTGAGCAGTGCCGCACGGGTATGTATGGCAGTCTATTTACTGTAGGAGACACGCATACACATTACTGGCGCTGTGGGGTGTTGAGGAGTGAGAATGGTTTGTGATGATATTGTGTTTCCATACCAGCAAGTCAGTCGAAAAATTCAACCATTTAGAGACAGTAAATCTGGAATTGTCACTAGGAAAGGAGTAGAGTCAAAAACAGTTTGAGATCTGGTCTGCTGAGCTGATGCAGAGAGATCAGGCTGATGTGTCTGCTGTGAGCTTTTAGACCTGCAGATAACACACACACACACACACACACACACACACACTAATCCACGACAGACATATTGGGACACTCAGTTAACTATAAGGTCACTTACAACACATACAGGAAAGCATATAGCATATTCATAACACTACATGAGTGCAGGAGGCTCCACATCTGAGTCCGCTCAGATTTCGAGACCATCCTCCAGAAACCCTCCTCCCACAAGATCATCGTTGTCAAGTCAGACCTCTTTGGCTTTGCCAACAGCACCATCCAGAGTTTCTATCCATGAAGATCTCCATGGTGCGGACATCCACCCACCGGGCCAATTGTTCTACCAGCAGAATAACAGATCGGCTGGATCTGCTATAGCGTCACCTCCTGTGTTCAACACCATGTACCAATCACACATGAGATCAGTAGAGAGCCTCGAGTCATTTGAATCTGTATATGCAAGACACAGAAATAGGGGACGGAGCCGAAGTCAAAGTCCACACAAAATTGAGACTGGAAATGCACACCCCTATCCCACTGTGGATATTTCACTCCCCAAAGTGCCTTCAGCATCAACTGGACCTAAACCTGAAGATGTGCCCAGGGATGCAGTCCCCAACGCTGAAGGCTTCGTTGAGTTTTTTATGGGGGATCAGTCCTCTACAACAGGTATTGTGTCGAGTAGCACCGCCAACCTTAAACGCTTGGAGAATGTTAGACCAACTATCGTCAGGTACGGCCGGGGAAGTACCAGCCAACAAGGGAGCCGAAGCGGAAGCATTAATGCGAGATTAAGCCTTTCGCAAGGAAATTCAGAGGTAGATATTACTTCCAAGGGCCCAGAGGCGTGTGTTTCATCTCCTCCTTACCAGGTTGAGGATCATGCACACCCTCAGAAAACCGTTCCGGATCTCACACAGAGTACTTCTCACACCTCAACCGTTATACCTGACATCCAAGAAGAAAACGAGAATTCACAAGATGACAGTTCAGATGATGACGGATGGAAGCAGATGGATGCGGAAGTCTCATACGATGTCTATAACCAGAAGGGTGACATCGTAAATGAACTACACAATGCATCTCGTGGTAGCCTTCACAAACAGGATAGCTCAAGAATTGGCTACACCCGTATCAATGCAGAGGAACAGGCCACAAAATATAATAAAATGAATCAGGAGTTCGATTTCCTTTTCAAAAAAGAGAATTCCAACCTGCGCAGATTACACGAGAATGAAAGCAGTGCCAGTGCTGAGAAAGTCACCAACAGAGCAGAAAGGGAGGGTTCCATATTAGAAAACGATAAACCCATCACTCTGTATGATATTGAAGATGCGAAGGAGATAGATGGTGACATGCGCCCGCCTCCATATGATCGTGATGCTGCTCTCAACGATGACGACATTGATTTTGAAGTTTCTGACGAGGATGAAGACGAAGAGATATCTCCATTAACCCAGCTTCAGGCCACCAAAGAAATGCTCAAAGACTCTCAAAAGATTGCTTACGTTGGTCTGGTAGAGTTAGTAATAGTCGAAATGGCAACGAATCTGGCGCTTGTAAGAGGATCCAATTCTATATCTTTCAGCAAAAAGATGAGCGCTGTGCAGGCGAACTTCCAGAGGTGGTCGATTAAAACGATGAACCGACTTTATGATCACATGGGATTGAGTGAAGAGGAGACACAGATGATCCAGAACCTTTCCCGCCATGGTGTTGTAGCTCAGGACTTGGTTCCCAGTTTGAAGACAAGTGAAACAGTTCACAACCCGCTCCATACTCAGGATCAGGGCGAGGTGGAATCAGGTAAGGAAGATGGGGAGCCAGGTGAGACGGCGGAAGCACAGATCGAAAGCAACACCCCACCATTTACTCAGGAGAAGAGAACCAGCCTAACTGAAGAGATGAATCAGCTAGATTTGGAATCCGATTGTGAACCTGGAGTTCCAAAAGAGGAATCTGAGGTTAAACACGAGGTGCCGACACATGCCAACAAACAGACGCACATTGATGGGCCATATTCCTCCGGTTCCGTGCAGCAAGGAATCACACGCCCTGAAGACATTACAGCCAAGGAGACATTGGACATTGATGTAAGATGGACTGTTGTTTGCGATCTTTTCCTCATTCTCTTGTACGGATCTTACTATGACTCGAGGTCACGAACTCTACTAATGAAGTTTGGTAAAGAGCTAGGTATCAGCTCTGTAGAGATGAGTCAGTTCGAGCGCCGTATCACAGATGCGCTCGAGATGGAGGAAGTAAGAGATCAGACATGGAATGAGGAGGAGATCCTCACCAAAAGACGCAAACTCTTCAAGAACAAAAAATACCTATATGTTGGATTGGCCACTCTTGGAGGAGGAATCGTCATGGGTCTTTCTGCGGGGTTGTTGGCGCCTGTCATTGGTGCCGGTATCGCTGCGGGTCTCTCCACCGTTGGAATTGCTGGAACTTCCGGATTCCTTGCCGGTGTAGGTGGTACTGCAATAGTCACCACGGGTGGTGTGCTGACCGGTATGAATATTGGATCCAAGGGTATGATGAAGAGAGTAGGCTCGGTGCATACGTTTGAATTCCGTCCACTGCACAATACCGGTCGACTCAATCTCATTGTCACTGTTTCAGGTTGGATGAGTGGCACTGCAGATGATGTGAGATTGCCATTTTCAACGGTTGATCCGGTGATGGGTGATCTCTTCTCTCTGTTATGGGAGCCTGAACTATTGCAATCTATGGGTCAAACCATCAGCATTCTGGCAACCGAAATTCTTACCCAGTCGATCCAGCAGATTCTGGGAAACACTGTTTTGATTGCTCTTATGTCCTCTTTGCAATTACCTATGGTTCTCTCAAAGCTGGGGTACCTCCTGGATAATCCGTGGAATGTTTCTTTGGATAGGGCATGGAGAGCTGGTCACGTCCTTGCAGATACCCTGATCAATCGCAACTTGGGGGTGCGTCCCATAACTCTGGTGGGATTCTCTCTGGGTTCCCGCCTAATTTTCTCCTGTCTTCTGGAGCTGGCAAAAAAAGGAGCTCACGGCCTCGTGGAGAATGTGATCATCTTTGGGTCCCCCATTGTGCTAAATAAGGATCAGCTTGCACTTGTTAGAGGCGTTGTCAGTGGACGATTTGTTAACGGTTACTCGAAGCGGGATTGGATCCTTGGGTACCTATTCAGGGCCACAAGTGGTGGTTTGGGCTCTGTTGCAGGGCTTTCACCAATAGAAAACGTGGTAGGATATGAGAATTATGATTGTACTGAATTCGTACAAGGTCATATGGAGTACCGTAAAGCGATTCCCAAACTGTTAGCGCAATTGGGTTGGGAGGTGCTCAATGACGAGTTCGTGGAGATTGACGAACCCGATCCAGAACAAGCCGAGAGACAGAGGAAACTGGTAAGCGATTTTGAAGAGGCACGCGTGGAGGCAGCTAAGGAGTCTAAGAGCAAAAAGAGCTCATCGACATGGAAATCTTGGTTCAAACCTAAAAAGAAGGAGTGGTGGGAAATGTACGAAGAGGGAAAGAAGCAGGTGGAAAACAAACAGGCGGGGGCAGCTGAGGCAGAGAAAAATGCTACCACAGGGGAGTCCCCAAACGGCGAGACCATCAATGGGTCGGTTAATGCGGCTGATAATCCGTCTCAGCTATTCGACCTTGATGCTATTGCGAAGGAGGTGGGAAGAATTGACGGTTCAGGAGAGTTGAAGGAGTTTAGACTCAAAGCGAAACATCTGGATCCGCCAGCAGATATCAAGAAATCTGCATCAGACAGTGGTAGCCTGGGGAGTTCCAAGGTTGAAGCAGATCAGGCTGGAAGTAGTGATTTGTCACCACATCTGAACGGGACCAGGTGGCCGAGCCTGGGCCCTATGGCTGTTGTGGGTGTTCCTGCCGCTGAAAGCATAGCCACCGATTCCAGCCAAAAGAAGTATGGTTTAAAGTCGTTCCACCTCAACGAGGCACACGCCTCCGGGGTTTCTGCAAGATCGCCTTCCATGCGGTCACCTTCTCTGAATCTTAATGCGGTGAGTCCCCATAGGTTTCAAGAAAAAGAAAAAGAAGAAGAAGAAGAAGAAGAAGATGTTGAGGAGGTGTATAACGTTGACAAGAAAGCCTTACAAGGTGACGACGGCACAGATGTTGAATTAGTGATGGCGGCACATAAGAAGCCGTCTGAACCACCTGCATATTATTACGGCGACGACGACGAATTCCCACAGGAGGAAAACATCCAATTATCATTCTCATGATACAACAAAACGCTTATTGGATTTCAGGATTGAGTTATTATAGACAATACGGCAATACAACAGCACAACTGAATGGTAACTTTAAATGGTTTATTGTAGTGAAATCTATTTATGCAACCATTAACTAACTCCCCCACTAAAGGAAAACCTCAGCATTCAACTCCACAGAAGCGGCAGCGTATGGGATATCGAAACTGCTGAGGACCTCTGGGTGGAGGACACCAAGGGAACCGACAACCTTACCCTCAGCGCCCTTGGCGTGTCTGTAGTAGACGCGGGCGCCTCTACCAGGGAAGAAGGTGGCATTGGACACATCCTCCTCAATCCAGTAACCCTTGGAATCATCAGAGGATGGGTTCTCCAACCATGGAGTTCTCATAGTCTGCATCACCTTGCCGAGTAAACCTTGAACATACTCGAAACCGGATGTCTTTCCGGCGTACACAGCAGCCCAGTTTCTCTGGTTGTGTGCACCTCTCTCAAGGGATGTATCCTTTAGCACGATATCGCCGCTCTCGAAGACCTTGATGGGCAAAGAGTGCTTCCTGTTCTCCTTAATCGTCTTGAGAATACCGGGCAAAAGTGTGGTTCTCACAACCTGGTACTCAATGGTCTTGGGGTTGGCAAGCTTGACAGCCTTTGTGTTGTCATCCACCTGTCTCAGGAACTTGAAGTTCTCGTCGTGGGAGCACAGAGTGAGGGGCATCACCTCGAGCCACCCGCTCTGTGCAGTGGCGTGCCTGAGAATATCAGCGATCTTGTTCACTGGCAGGGCCTGAGCAAAAAGAGCGGAAGACTTGGCCTGTGACCTCTGGAGGTTGTTGTACCCATATGCGATAGCAGCGTCCTCCATGATATCACACTGGTGAAGGATATCTGGTCTGGTGATGGGGATGTAAACATCCAACAGATTAGAATCCGTCTTCGAGAGCTCAGCACGGAGAGACATCTTGTAGAGAAGCTTAGAGATCTCCTCAGCAGTTAGCTCAAGACCCAAACATGAGTTGATGTAAGAGATCTCAGCCTGCATGACTCTTGGCTTTACCTGTGGGAGCACACGGGACTCACCGTTGTGCTCCGAGATGATTCTAACAGGCTCAATGGTGAATTGTTCGCCACAGTAAGTGGAGAACATGGCAACCAATTGGTTCACAACAATGTCAGCCTTCGTCTTGTCGGTAGCGGTGATATCCATGAAGATATTGCGTGTCTTAAGGGTGATCTTGGAGTGGTTGGAGTTGATGATTGGGGGCATCGAACCAACAACACGATTGCTGTCAAGAATCACAGGGTATACATCAGAGTCTCTGATGATATGAAGGTACTTGTTCAGGTTCTTGTCCTTCTCGTAGAACTCCATTATGCCATGACCGTCCATCACCTTGGTCTGATTCAGAGGAGCAAACTTGATCTCTGATGGTGGGAGAGCCTCGTAGGTGAAAGGAGGGGTCAAAGTGTCCAAGTCGTGGGTACCCACAGCCACAAGAGTTCTATTACGACAGAGATTCACATGGAGCTTGTCCTGGAGTGCAATGAAAGAGTCGTAACTTCTCTGGGTGAATGTCACATTACGCAAAATGGCGGCCGCAGCGTATGGACGAATCTTTGAGGTGGATGGCTTGATGGTAAGTGTCACCTGTGGCTCAGCTGGCGACAGAACGTAGTTTGGAGGTGGAACTCTGCCGAGGTACTCGTTGAGAGCCTGAGCGATACCTTCAATGCAGAGCATGTCATATCTGTTGGCCGGGATTTCAATCTTGAGCTGTGGTCTCTCATCGCCAACACATTCCTCAGTGGTGTCTTCGTCCAACTCGATACCGAATTCGAAACAGAGCTCGTCAAACTCCTTGGTGGTGTAAGACTTACCGAGGAGCTTGTAGAGGTCCTCCTTATCAACTGCGACGGTAGGCATGGTTCAACAATTGATATATCTGGGAATAATGGATCAATGAGAAGAGAAAGTGGGTACGATAAAATTATCCTGTAGATACCCCGATATCTCAAATAAACACACACCAGTCTATATAGACAAGTTTCTAGATCCTCAGTTATCTAAGACAATAATATGTAGGTTAATCAACTTTGAATTAACGCTCATTGAAGCCATGAGTCAAAATCATCTCCAGCCGTTGCCCTTCTCGTTGACTCTTCAGGATATTTCTTTCCTCACGGGGGATAGTTGGTTGGTGCACATGGACTCCCTCCTCCAAACGGACAGATTGAGAGGGGAGAGCCATAAGTAGTGCTGACACGGAAAGCAGAGAGGTATAGCGGAGAGGCATAGCAGACAGGAGGAGAAAGTAGCAAGGACACACCAACCCAGACCGGAGGTGCGTGGGAGCAGGCTTTTTCAGGGTTCCGTTGCAATTCACCCATCGATCGTAAGTTAGCTAAGAATATGGTTTATATCCACTTAGGTGTGTGTGGGAGAAGTAACCTCGCACTAATGAAAGACAGATTATCCTACGTCTGTTGATATTGATATTACTATTGATTGGGACTCGATCTGTGACATTCGTGTTATTTCTTTGCTTCTTGCCGAACCTGCCTCCTCTCATATTCTCTCGTACATACCCTATCTCCTTAAAAAAAGTTGGCCGAGTTAAATTATACATGCCTCCTCATTTCCTCACTTGGCGTACATGATAAGTTCCTGTGTGATTGCATGTGGAAGATACCTCAAATTGTACTATTAAGTCGGGAGGCTGGATGTCTCAGCTGATAGTGTCGTTTGGTAATGTTTAGGTTGAATAGGCATAATATTGCAGAGGGCTGAATGCAGCATAAACCACCCTCCTCCATGTAATAGCGCAGACAGAATGCCCCTATAAGCCTGCGAGCCTAGACACCATATCTATTGGGGATAGGGGCAGAAAAGGAGGGCAGACGGAGGTGCTGCACTCTTCCCTGCCATCAGAGGCGGGTGATGAAATGTACCATTCCTTGGTGGGAAGGCAGGAAGAGATTAGATGCAGAATAATAGCAGCTAGCAATGAGCGATGAGGAAGAGAGAGAAGGAGAGGCAGGCATATAGTGCTGGCTCTAAGGGGTTTGTGTTGGGATGCGCACGACTCGCTCATCCACCCACCCACCACAGAACAAGAACATGGCTGGTATAATCTGCAGGTAGATACGAATGACTGGCGCCTTCCCCTCTGTTACATATAAAGAGAGAGAGGCATCCAAAGATGAGACGCCATATATGAGGGGGGGACCAAGTTGAAACGATAATTTCAATTTAACTAGGTTTGTTCTCAAGAGTTGGGCTGAGAATCACTTCATTTTCACATACCTAGAACTATTCAAAGATGGCTACCAGAGCTCCCTCCAGGGCGTACGACATGACGATGAAGCTGTTGCTCGTCGGTGATTCCGGTACGTAGCGTTGTTATGGTGAGACATTACGCGACTTGCGACAGGTGTAGATCCAACGAGGTTCTCTGCGCGGTTCAGGTGGTGGGGTCATGATTTCTCCCAAAAAGATGTTTACAGTTTTGTGGAAAAAATCTTGCTGCTTCTATTTTAAATATTCACCGCATCTCCAATATTTAATAGTGGCGGAAACTGGAGCACATATCATGACTCTAAAGTGCCGTGTCACCCCACCTCATCTTCTTTTCCATGGAACAATTGTACTAACTGCTACTTAGGTGTTGGAAAGTCATGTCTTTTGCTCAGATTTGTTGATGATAAGTTCAACCCTTCTTTTATCACAACTATTGGAATTGATTTCAAGATCAGAACGATAGAGGTCAATGGCAGGAAGATCAAGCTCCAGGTTTGGGATACTGCCGGTCAGGAGAGATTCAGAACAATCACCGTGGCCTACTACAGAGGTGCCATGGGTATTGTTCTTGTATACGATGTCTGTGACGAGAACTCGTTCAACTCAGTCAAGAAGTGGTACCAGACTGTCAACCAGCATGCCAACGACGATGCCCAGCTGATCCTTGTTGGAAACAAGTGCGATGATGCAGAGGCCAGACAAGTGTCTACCAAGCAGGGTGAGCTTCTTGCTCAGGAATTGAACGTTCCATTCATTGAGTCCTCTGCAAAGACAAACGAGAACGTTGACGCCATCTTCTTCCAGTTGGCCAAGCTCATCGAAGAGAAGGTTGGCATCAACCAGCTGGTCAACCCAGCAGTTGCTGGCATCAATGTCAACAGCAGCAACGGTGCTTCTTCATCTTCTTGTTGTTAAATTGGCGGAGTTTTGTAGGTGTATCTGATATAAGGGACTGTATAGGTTGTCTCAAGGCTGTTGTTGTACTTGTATTTGAGGCTGGCTAAACTTCTTTTTCCTTGTTTTGTTTCTCTCTTTTTATATATAAAAACTGTCTGGCCTGTCGCCTCACAAGGCACAGATATCTGTTTGGGTGTGGTTTCCCTTTTAGTTTTGTACGTGGAGGTAATGTGATGCGTATGGATACAACACAATGATCAGTTCAACTGTAGAAGCTCCATAGCGATATACAAGACATCGGTTCGATATAATTCACAACAGTAGCCCGAGGACAAAGCCTGAGAACTAAGCCCTTACCGGTATCGCAATCTCACTACCGATCGCCCAGCAATATGATTCACTGCAAGGAACGGCAAAATATGCAACATGTTGATTCACCTTATTCCCTACTGTCATCTCCACCAAAACGATTACGAAATCTACAAGTATACACATCAATACACGAATGAATTAGAACAAAAAAAAACTGTTTGCAGCATGGTTTTACCCAAGCGTCCATTAGTCAACGACCGTTCGCAGTGTTCAGGAATATGCTGCCACGACACCATAATAGCCGAACTCAATTGTCAAGAGACAAGAATTCAAGACCCGGTGCCGCATTGCTCTACAATCTGTCGACGGAGCTGCTCTGTTACATAGCCTATTGAAAGGCCTCGGCCAGTGAAACACTGACACATTTTAACTTGCTTCTCTAGCGCCGAACTGCTACAGGAAAAAATCTACAGCAAAGTAAAAGCAACCACAGAACATAATCCTGCGATTTAGCCAAAACTCTGCTGAGCATTCCCTGCAACACAGATTGATGGTGAGAAGAGTTTATACAATGATGAACACCAGCGACATGCGCAGCTTTATATACATATGGGTGTGGAAGTGAAAAAAAAATCGCCAGAGGCGGGTAATGGGCGAAGAGGTAGGGCATAGATTAATATGCATTAGTGCATATGTAGAACAGGAAGCTACAGAGTGGGAATTAAGAAAGCAGAGTGAAGCAATGATGGATGATTAGCTGGGACTCAAAGGAGGGTGGTGTCTCTCAACAGCTATTTCGATTTATTGAACTTAGTCATAAGTTTAAAATGAGCAGGAGGGTTGCCAAGAGTTTGGCAAAAAAGGAAGCCAGGAGGCAAATCGAGGAGGAAGATCATGATGAGAGTAATATGATGGGCTCTGGTGAGATGATATCACATATGTCTGATTACCAGCTTGAACAGACGACAGTGTTACAGATCTTCAGAGAATGCTTTAAAGAGATCCTCGAGGATGAAGACTTTTGCAACGAGATGATACAGGTGGTGAAGACAGATCTCTTCAATAGAGAGTACCTTGAGGCGTTTAGCACTGATGATAAGCGACAAGCATACGTTGTAAGGTGGTCCCCTTCGCGGGCAATGGCATATTCTTCATTGTTTGCATCCTTGACACCAGTCAGGAAGCTCATTCATGACACTTTTGTGGAGGGCGAGAGGTCTGAGCCAGTTAATGTACTCTGCATTGGAGGTGGTGCTGGTAGTGAACTAGTTGGCCTCAGTAGTATATATGGCCGTGCAAAAGAACATAATACCAGTGCGGGCCCTCATTTGAACTTGAACATCATAGATATTGCAGATTGGAAAGACATTGTCGAAGGCATCTCAGACTACATACGATCGAAGTGGTTGTATAATCCTAACGGGTACAATGTGGACTTTTCGTTTAAAGATGTTTTGCAAGAATCACCCGACTCACTGGAGCTTTCTAATTTGGACCTCATAACCATGCTCTTCACTACTAATGAATTGTTCAAAGAGAACAAAACCGGTACTATAAAGTTCCTCCACTCATTGTGCGCAAATTGCAAAGCGGGGTGTTTGCTGTTAATAACAGAAAGCGCAGGGTCATATTCGTACATTGAGATCGGTAGCAAAAAATTCCCCATTACATTTCTCATTGACACAGTTTTATGTGGGAAGCCAGGTGATACCTCGGGACAATGGGAGATTGTTGATCAAAATGATAGTATATGGTACCGAGTGCCAACCAAGAACCTCGATTACGAATTGAAATTAGAGAACATGAGATTTTTTTACAGATTATATAGGAAGAAGTAGTACATGAAAATTGAGGTAAAGAACTTTGTCTTTAAACAAGAAATTAATAAATCTAGAAGGTCTGCACCACTTTCACTCCTTTCTTAACATTTCAAACAACTTGCGCCCTCGTAGAGCATTACGAAAACCATTACTGCAAGAATTCATGGAATGGTCTTGATATATGGCCGTATACTTCACGCATTGCTTGCTCAACACTGTAGTCAACGCAATGATGTACTGTTTCAAAAGATTTGCCCCTGGCCTTATAGGGTTGGTTACCCTCGGCTTTTGGTTCATCGAACGGAAAATCAATGTCCTTGAGTTGTCTGGTACTTGGATCGCAGAGTGATAGAGCCAAGAGAAGAGTGTAGTACGCATCGTTTCCAGCATTATGGAGATGAGCATGTGGAATGTCCATATATCTAAGGATTCTCGTTAAAGATGATCCTTGCATGCCCATTGAGGCAGTCCATAGTTTGGATGTATCCAAACGGCTGGTATTGACTGGGATCTCGATTCCCAAGGATGAGAGCCATTTGACATCTCCCACCAAATCGTGGCCGACCAAGAATGGTGTCACCCCAGCATTTTTTGTCTTGTATTCAACAAAATAAAACTGAAGTATAGCATTCACCATAGCTACCACTTGCTTCATATTCATCACTATGCTTGAGCCGCCCAGAAACCTGTCCTTGTTATCAGCAACATACCTGCCATTGCGGAAACGCAGATGTTCCTTAGGTAGGAGATGAATTTGTGTGAACCTCGGAATTGTAGATAATGTCTGAAAAGCAGGATCAAATATGGCTATACCAATTTCAGTGATTTTGTTGTTATCGCGCTCAAATGCTTCCACATCGATGCTTATAAGCGGGCAATTTTTAAGGTACACAGACTCAATGCATTGCTTCAAGTATCTCATTTTGTCGGGCTCTTGCAGCCTATTAAGACGTCCTGAAAGGTGTTTGCCCGGAGCAACCTTTGTGTCCAGATATTCAAAATAGCTCCTCAAGATATCTTCTCTAGATGTTCTTCCGGAGATTCCCTGCACTTTGTATTGGTGCAGTTTTTGGGAGTGCAAATCATGCCATATCTCAAGTGGGGTAGAGTTTGTAGTCTCGGCTGGAACAGTAGGAAAGTCTTCCAAAAATTCTAAGTCGTTGGGTGTTTCCAGAAAATCCATGCTCCTGTCATTGTTTGAATTTTCCAGCGCAGGCCTTCTATATCTATTTCTTCCGCGGCCGTTGAACTTTCTGCTCCTGCCTCGGAATCTATCCTTCCCTATATGTCCGGACTCCATATTATCTTTGGAAGTATCAGACATAATGCTCTGTGTATGTTTCTTTCGACTATCTGCTAGGGGTATCTTGTGAGTATGTTGGTAGTTCCAATTCGACATAAATCATCGGATTACATACATCATAGGATTATCTCTCTGGTCCTCGATATGCATGATTGTTAGGCTGTCTCTCATCTCATCTTCCCTGCATAATGGTAGTGGCACTCTCTATCCTGTTGTTACGCGTAGAAATTGTGAGTCTTCACAATTCTTCCATAAAAACTTAAAAGCTCCAAATTTGTTAGTCAAATCAAGGCACAAAATGCCTCCAAACATGATACAGAGCACGTCAATATTTTTGAGAGATGTTAGGCTTTATCTGGATTTTAGTGAGACTGCTGGCTACCCAAACCTTATATGTACGTTTATTTCACGAAAAAAATTATACATTTCCCAAAAGAACTGCGAATCCCAATACACTTCCAATTATCACTTTTGTTTTCCAGCCTTGTTCTACATTGAATGGCCCAGTCAGCCTGCCTCCTGCATTGCTGGAGTTGTGATGGGTCAAATTGAATGCGCTTGACACAGAGGAGGAACTGCTAGCCGTCGGTGTCACTTCTCCGGATGATACTTCTGTCACCTCGCGCAGGAAAACCGATTCATAGGCTGACCCATCTTGAGTGAATGTTTCGGTTGTAGCAGCGGTGAAAACAGTCGTGAATGTGGTAGGAACTGGTTCAACGGCCGACGAGGGTGTCCACCATTCAGTGCTGTATGGTGTCCACCACTCAGTCTGTCCAGGAGTCCACCATATCGTGTGGGAAGTATCGGTGCCAGTGCTTTCGGTTGCGGTTGGGGTTGTTTCAACGTTCGCAGTAGGAGTAGTGGTGGGAGGTAACTGTGTAGATGAAGTTGGCTCTGTGTCTGTGATAGTTATTGTGCCTGAGTGGGTGCTTTCAGTTTTAGTTCCTTCCGTTTCGTCAACTGTGTTAAGGCTCGTGGCACTTGCTGCACTGTCCTCCAAACCCAATCCACCCAAATCGTCTCCTTTGGCCTCAGCCAGCGGTAGAGCAGCAGCCTCAGCTAGATTCGCGATTGTAGAGTATACAGCCAGCCCCGCAAGCGGAACATGTGATAATACCGATACTCTCGATGCGTGTGACAGCATAATATGTTTTTTCGTGACTGTGTGGGCGGTATATGATTCTAGATGACACTATTGTTGGATTTCGTCAAACTACAGTCTTCTGTTGCACAAACGTGTAGGGCATACTCGTCATTTATACGTTTTATTTTAATTCACATCCACATAGCCTCCAAAAAAAAAGCTCTATTAATAGAAATATGCACTTCTGCTGCATGTCGCGCTGGTGGTTGTGCCTTGAAAAATGGAGTTAATGGGCTTCTGGGCTTCTCGCACTCGCTAAGCGAGTACATCGCCTGCATGACGTAACGTCTCTTACCGTTTGAGGTTAAAGGTCAACAACACGATCATGTGGCTGGGGAGCGAGCCAGTGCAGTGCAGATACCGGGGCAGCCCATCCAGACCACGAGATCAAATATCCGTTCGCCGATCTAGGAATCTATTATCATATTAATTTTCATCCCAACACGAAATGTTTGAGACCGACCCATTACAAAAGATTATGCAATTGGCCGTCTGATAATATATTTCCTCAAATAGATTGCTGCTCTTATTTTCCTGAATCGAGATTGAATTTTCTTGTTTGCGGGAAACCCTGGTTGGCTTACTCAGAACATCGTCAGCATCTGGTTTTTAGCGACAGGAGCTTAAAATAGCATTCGATCAGTAGCTTTTCTTTTTCTGAAAGGGATCACAAAATAATCCCACACACTTTATATTGCGTTATATCATCATACGCAGAGGGCTTTCGCCGCTTGGAATATCTTAGAAGATCCAAGCTTTTCTACGCTATTTGAGCGATCGTCCCTTATAAATTAGTTTCATGTAGAGACACACACGCAGGGAGTACCCTGTTCTGCGCCCAGGGCGTCAGCCTACAGTTTTAGAGATACAATTGTACAAAGAACCAACAGCTGAAATCGAAAGTATATAATATTGACACTAGCATAAACGGCATGAATAATAGTTATAGTAATTATCATCCATACATATAAAGAACCAAACATTGAAAACCCATTTTAGAAGAAGCAAGATAAATATGCAGTCATTAAACAGCCATCAGAGACATCCCAAGAGAGCCGCACAACCCAAGAAGCCAGCAGCGAGAGCGACAAACTTGGTGTTAGACTTGTAGTGGACTGGAGGGGTGAGCATACCGGCACCAGCAGTGCTGCTGGTGTGGGCGGCAGAGGTGGAGTTGGCAGCAGAGGTAGCGTTAGAGCCGGCAACGTTGGTGTTAAGAACCAAAGAAATGGAAGATGATGCGCTGGACATTGTGAATGTGAGATATGTGAGTGAGCGAATAAGCTGGTTAAAGACTTTGGATCGTTTGAAAAAGAGCGAGTAGCTTGCGATTCTCAATGGATAATTCAATATTCTTCAATCGAACGTAGAAAGGGAAATCACAACCTTTTTATAATCTCCCCACTATTCTTCGCCTGTCATCTCTAAGCGGGTGCAGAGTCGGGCGCGCTGGGCCCTTCCTATCCCTTCGTTTCTATGAATAGAAGCATTTCTGCACGAGGCAGGCGAAGTTGCAGAAGTACCTGCATGGCCAGCCCCCTCCTATTTCCTGATCCAGAAAATTACCCAATAGAGTAACTTGATAATATTCGAAATTTAATACTGGGCAATCAGCCCGGCTAAATTTGTATCAACAGCATGGACATACAAACCTTATTTCACAAGAGATTTGAATTTCACCCAAATTACTGGCTCTGACTGCAAGAATCCGTTGGCCGGCATCACCGTGTATATCGTTAGTCATTTCTATGGTTTTTACGAAGGTGTTTAGAGTTCCTCCGAGCTACTCTCAGGTCACATACAACCGTAAACCCTTAAACATGCAGCAAAGTAAGACGATGCAAGCGACCGCGACAGCGGGGAAAGAAGTACAGTTCAGGCTGAATAGTACGAGACATCACCATAAGCTCTCTCGGAATGATACTGCATCGTCTACAGCGTATGCATGTTTTCTATTATCTCATCAGAAAGGATCAACACTTTGATCTCTGCTGTGTTATTATATTGAATATATATATATATCGTCGAATTTGAAAGAGAAGTGAAAGCGTGATGGGTGGTGTCGTTTATTAGCACTGTTGCCCATGTCGCCATCCAAAATGTATTTTTAGATACCTGATGCGGGAGGGCCAATAGTAGTGAATGCACACAAGATGCCTAAGTAGTGATGGACATTCCGAAGTGGGAGACGCGAAACTTTATTTGTTAGGGAAAAGCAGGGAGTTGGAATGCTAAAATTAAATCTAAGCAAACTACAAATTTGCCATAGCCACAGCCGGCAGGTGATTGAAAAACAAAAGAAGCGATGATCAAACGGTAAGATAGGCGTGAATGTTGCCAATTATACGATTTCAGGCTCGCCATGCTTCAAGTTTATCCCGCGCGCTTTAGAGTGGATACAAATAGAAGCATAAGGCTGGCTCGATTGGATCTTTGGCAAGAAATTTGTGGACTGCTCAGGTTCCCTGATCGAGTGATGGTGCTGATCGTAGGGCTCAGCCTTTAAATCTTGAAAAAAAAACCTTTTCGTGTAATTATTTGATGCGCTACCGCGAACTATTTGATATCCATTTTTTTGAATCAGGAGTCTACGATCTACATTGTTATATGATCTGAAGAGAACAAACCAAATTGATTCAAGCTATATAGTGAAATAGAGACAAAAGTCAGTTGGTTGTTTAACCGAAGAGGTCGAAACCCATGTCGTCGTCGGACTCCTCCTCAGCCTCCTCCTCAGCGGCAGCTGGGGCCTCCTCAGCAGCAGCAGAAGCAGCAGCAACTGGGGCAGCAGCAGCGTAAGCCTCTGGGTTGGCAATTCTGTCCTTGATCTGCTCAGAACCCTCGTAAGTGTAGTCAGTGGCAACAGAGAGAGCCAAGACGTTCTTGTAGTGGTTGATGACGGAGTGACCAACGGATGGGAGGGTTGGGTAGCCAGCAGCAAGGGAGATGGTGGCAATGGCACTGATAGCAGAGACGAAGTGAGAAACGAGCTCATCATCAGTGATGTCGAGGATGGATGGTGGGAAAACCTGGCCATCATCGTAAACCTGGAGAACAGTCATACCATAGGTGAATGGAGAGATGTTCAACATGTTAAGAAGAGAAGCCTCGGACTGACCGACCTTAGAACCCTCCTCAAGGATCTTGACGTCAGAGGTAATCTCAATGGTACCTCTGGCAATCTTGGTTGGGACACCAAGGGCCTGGAAGAAAGAGGTCTTACCTGGCTCCATACCGGTGTTACCAGCTGGGACGTAAACGTCAGCTGGGGCAATAGCACCAGCTCTGGCTGGAGCGGCAACCTTGTTGGCAACAATGATCTCTCTGATAGACTTGAGGTCAGAGTTGGTGAAAATGAAACCAACGTTACCTCTAACGAAAGGAAGAAGTCTCTCGTAGTCTGGGAGATCAGCAAGGAAACCACGGACAGCTCTTCTGACCATGGTGTTCTTACCCATCAGAACGACAGCCTCACCACGGAGGGCCTTTCTAATCTCGTGCATCTGCTGGGACGAGACATTGTCGACACCAACGACGAAAATGGACTTGTAGTCCTCGAGAAGCTGTCTGAGCTTGGCGAAGTATTCGATCTTCTTGTCACGAGTTCCTCCCATTTCGACTAATTTAAAATGACGATAGGCTGTTTAAAGGCACTCTGTCTGATGAAGAGAGAGAAAGACTTATGATATAGTAATAACGCCAGTAAACTGAAAAATGCTACACATGAGAGGCTGGAATGGGATGGCCTGCTACAGAGGGAGGATGCCAGATACCTAGACTGCTTCACTGAGTTGAGAGAGCAGTGAGAGGTTTTGCAAGGAAGTGAGGGTGTTGCACGACACAACGAGTGAAAAACTATTTTTCATTAGGGTTTAGCCCTATGCAAAACATCATATCACGTGATAAGTCACCAAATGAGTGCAACACGACAATTCACATTCGTGGTGTTCTTCACGGGCTTTTCATGCAGGACACCCAAAGGGGAAACTCCGATTATGTAACATAAAACCTACCACATCTTTTGGTAATGTTCCTGAGCACTTTCAATGTTCTTAGTATTAATCTATACATGCATTTGATTCTGTTGATATGCTTTATATGATGATTGTCTTCGTGGAAATGTATAGATCCTTGGCTGCAACTTACTCAGTCACACCGCTGATGATATCACGCATTGCCTCTATACCCCATGAGACCCTAGCCTTCTGCTTCTTGCCCTTGATTAGGTCGCTATTGATCAATCTATCCTGGACAAAGAACTGGAGTCCCTTGAGCAGAAGTTTCTCTTCCCTGCATTTTCCAAGTCTCTCTATCATCAAGCTGTCTTCGAAATGCTCAGCGCCCTTGGATCCTTTACCAGTACCCGCGCCAAAAGCCTGGATTTTTGATTTCTTTGCCGTAGTTTCGAGAAAGTAGATCAGTAATACTTCGACAAAAAGCTTTGTGTCAGGAGATGCGGTTAAGAAATTGACCGTCCTCAGGACATTTAGAGGAAGAGCGTCGTCACCCAAAAGAGACCCATACAGTCTTCCCAAGTTTAATACCTTTCGTAGTGTACTCTCCTCACCATCAGTATTTTGGTGGTCAATTCTAGAGGTGTCAAAGCGATCATCATCCTCATTTTGGCCTTCGAAACTCTTAATCAAGTCCCACAGTTCAAACTGAAAGGTCTTCCTCATAGAGTGTTGTTCACAGAGCTTCTTGGCCAGGAAGCCGTAATAAGGGTTATAGGCATTCTCCATAGTGGCACAGTGAAGCAAGATTTTGGGAATTTCCCTCTCTTGCTGTCTCTTGAGCTGCAACTTCTCGAGTTTAGCGCAGCAGTCAGCAAAATCATCGGCAGACATGATACTTATAAAGATGGCACGTCTGACATCGGTGTTCATTCTCTGCGATCTCGCCAATGCCAACCAATTGGGCTCAGCGGTATCCAGGATATCGCTCATCACGTCCTTGTTCACCTCAACTGTCAGACTTTCGTCAGCACTAGTTTCTTTACCCTTCCAAGCACTACCCACTAACCACCACTTGCCCCTGGTCTCAATGTCTTGGATATCGGACAAAGACACCCTGACAGGTTCAATGGATCTACCAATTGATGACATGGTCTTTTTCATCTTGATTATCATGTTTGTGCTGTTCTCGGTTTCTGCAGTCTTGATCTTGTTGTTTCTCAGGTTGGTGATTGTCTCAACTAGGAATAAAGTCCTAGCATTAGCTTTCTCGCCTGTAGCTTTCTCTGTATCTGTAACAGACTTGTTGAGATTCGAGATGATAGCTTTCAGAGCAGATGGGTCATCCGACCTCATCTTGGGGCCCGCAGTTCTGATCAATTTCAATAACATTTCCACTGTATCTTCATCAGAATTGGCCACAAGTCGCTTTTCAACAATGTCATACACTAGCTTGGAGCTGACCAAGTTAAAATTATAGCAGTGACCGAGGAGAGTCATCATATTTAGGGCCTCCTTCCTCTGGCCCTTCTCTTTCTCCCCACCATTGAAGAACCTCTCTAGCTTTTCAACAATTGTCTGTATGACATGCGCCGCAAATTCCACACCTTGCAGTTTGAAGAGAGCTACAACCACTCCCGCGTACAAAATGATGAAACTATCTAATAGTCTAGCAGGGTTCCAAATACTTTCGACGAGAAGTTTGGTGAATGTCTCAGTGACCACTTGTCGCGGATTATCACTGTACAACTCATTAATCTGCGAAATGACGGTGCGCATATTTGCTTCAGACAGTCTATTGAGGGGTCCCTTGATTGACTTTCCAAGTTGAAGCATCTGAGCAGACTGTTCTTGGTTCTCTGCCTCCAGCTTTTTTCTGAGGGCTGGAGGAATATACCTTGAACCAGAACCATTTGCTCCTGTAGTAGAACTTGACTGTTCATCAAGTTTGCGTACAACAGGGGCAACGTAAGGATTCTGCCTAACGAGCCTTTCAACTTCTTGGTCTGTTTCATCATCCTCTGCCTCACTGGCAGGAACATCAAAATCAGAAGAGTTCAGTTCGTCGTCGGATGAAAAAGGAAGTGGCACATCTTCTTCATCTTCGACATCAAAATCATCCTCATAGGACTCATTATCGGAGTACTGCTCCTGTTGCTCTGATTCAGAAGCAGATGCTGCTTCGTCAAAATCAAAGTCCAAGCCATCTAACAGCCCCCCAATAAGATCGTCATCTCCTTGCTTTGAAACACCTTTGCCCTTCTTGAGACCCAACTTTTTTGCATAAAAACGCATATCATCTTCATCTTTTTGCATCATTTCTCTTTCATGAGCGGTTATGGGTCTCATATCGGCTTCTTTGGTCTTTTTTACTATCTTCTTGGCCATCTTAGTCTCCTTCCTCTTGGGGCTCACTTTGTCTTCTTTGGTCTCTGGCTTATTGTTGTTTTCTTTCTTCTGTTTCATCGCTTTCAGAAGAGCCATTGTCTCCTCCACAGTCTGTGGCTGTTCAGCTTCATCCTCTTCGAACTCGTCGGAGCCACTATAGTCATCTGAGTAGTCACCTTCTGAAAAGTTGTCGTCATTTTCAAAATCTAGGCTGCTTTCATCCTCTTTGTCAAGCGGAATACTTTTGGGTTTATCCTTGTGCGGTTCAGATCCACTCTGTTGCGTCTTCTTTTTCTTGAGTGCGGCAAGAGCACTCCACACGTCCTCGGCTGTGTTTCCATCGGATTCTACATCATCAAAACCAGCTTCAGCTGGGTCTTCATCGGAACTATACACCTCAACCTCCTCCGATTCAGAAAGAGAAATTTCCTGTTGGAGAGCGGGCTTGGATTTCCCGTTGGAAGGCTTTTTCTTTCTTTCTTTGAGGGCAGGTCCTGAAGAAGGCACTGAAGCTGACCTGATATTGTCTCTAGAAGAGGAATCGCTGCTCTTGAAGTTTGGCTGTGGGTACCTCTTTTGTTTCTTCAGTTTCCTTTCTTCCTTTCGCCTATCCTTTCTGCTTAGCTGGTCACCCCTCCTTTTCTTGCCTTGGAGGGTGAACTTTCTGTCGTCGCCTTCATAGGCACCTTTCTCCTCGTTATTTCTGATTTGATCTAACAGAACACCAGGGATATTTATACCATGCCCATTGGCTTTGCGGTCGCTCTGGCCATTCTGCCCACCAGACCTCTGCCTCCACATACCGTAACTAAAGAGCAATTGTTTGGTCTGCTGTACGTAAAACTAGCCCAATACTAAGAAATACTATCCCACTGTCATAAATATCCACGCCTGGTACACCACATGCCATGCTATTATATTTTTTTAGTGTGATATGCACACTGCGTGAATTTTTCTCCAGCTCATCGCCTTGCACCTGCTGCTGTCGCTGCTGTTGTGCATGAGGTGTGATGTCCCGCTCCACAATCAGATAGAACTGTATGGGCGCACACGCTAAGGCAGTCAAGTTCAAGGTTGAATATCCTGGCTGTCCAACTAATCAGCACAAAAGTATCCCTCTCTTGATCTTTGTGTACTCGAGCAACTAGCAAAGCACTACCGAACTAACTAATCCCTTAGACTGGCTGCACACACTGTGCGACCTCTCCAACAGGCCACCTCAGTTGGCCCGTTAGAGCATACACCGGCTATCGCGTAGCTCATTCTGCATCCTCTCCACATTGAGCCTCTCTGCTTCCTGGACAAAAGCCTCCTACATATAGTGAGGAGGCAGGATGCACCTAAGCAGGACAGAGCAAGGGCATCGCCTATCTGCGAGGGCAGCTCTATACCGGGTATGCCGTCTCCTGCCAGATGACAGTTGCAAAGGTTATCTGTAGATGTAAGAGTTGTTGTTGATCAAACCATTAGTTTGCCCTTCGTTTCTTTGATCTGGCGCTTGCCAAGGGATATTTTTTTTTGCACACGGCCTTTGATTGCTTGTTGTTGGTCTTTTTGTTGCTATTGTTGTTATTGTTGAGCATCGAGCTACCGTATGATCCTGATTTATACATAATATCTTCCACACGCCATGTCACGAGCTAAGTTTGACCCCAAGATGTTGACCGATATCGCCTTCTTCGTGGGCGCGAGCTTGTCCATCTATTATCTATTAAGCCATATGCTAACGGATGGCAGCCCGTCAGCGAGAACCAAGGAGGCTAAGAAGAAGGCCAAGGCTTCACTCCAGAAGCTGAAGGAGCTCAACCCAGATCTGTCGCTGGACCTCAATGAGTATGAGAAGGTAGTGTTGACCTCTGTTGTCGCGCCCTCTGAGATCAACGTTTCCTTCAACGATATCGGAGGTTTGGAGCCGATCATCGAGGATCTCAGAGAGAGCGTTATATATCCCCTTACACACCCGGAGGTATTCAACCAGTACTCCGGTTTGTTGCAGGCTCCCAAGGGTGTTTTGTTGTACGGGCCTCCAGGCTGTGGTAAGACGATGCTGGCCAAGGCCCTGGCGTCTGAGAGTGGAGCCAACTTCATCTCCATAAGAATGTCATCAATCATGGACAAATGGTACGGTGAGTCAAACAAGCTCGTTGATGCCATCTTCTCGTTGGCATCCAAGCTGCAGCCTTGCATTATCTTCATAGATGAGATCGACTCCTTCTTAAGGGAGAGACAGTCCATGGACCATGAAATAACGGCTATGCTCAAGGCAGAGTTCATGACGTTATGGGATGGTTTGACCTCGGATGGGAGAATCATGGTGCTCGGAGCCACGAACCGTCCAGATGACATAGATAGTGCATTTATGAGAAGAATGCCCAAAAGGTTTGCGGTGAGCTTGCCCAATAGAACACAAAGATTGAAGATCCTCAAGGTGGTGTTAAACGGGATAAAGTACGATTTCAATTTAGAAGATCTCGTTGACATCACTGCCGGCCTTAGCGGCTCGGACCTTAGAGAACTAGCCAGGAATGCTGCCATCAACTCGACAAGAGAGTACATCAGGAAGAACATAAAGGAAGGGAAGAAAATAGACGAAAGGTCGGAGATTCAGCTGAGACCACTCAAACTAAGAGATTTTGCACACAACCTTTCTCCAAGCGACCCCATCGCTAAGGATCCCAGTTTGGTGTCCTCTGTGGATTAATTTATATGGGGCAGAGGAGTACTTTGTCTTATGAAATATATAATGTCAATGTATTTCCGCACAGTTATGATTTGGTATACTGAGACTTGAGACTGTGGAAGCTTGGTAGACACCACCTCTGGATGCTATCAAAGACAAAGATCTGCCTCCCTTCCCTCTAAACGTTTCTTTATCAATTCATCCCGTGTAATATCATCAATTAAGCTGCACTCTACAATAAGGCGTCAAAGATATAATGCGTCTCCTTCACTAACACTACGTGCATATCTCTGTGACCACAGCCGCCAATCACTCACACATAACCCTCCAAGCCAAGTCTGCTCCGGGTAAGTTAGTTGGAAAATCCATCTTCAATGCACGATTCTCAGGGCGTTGTCTTTCTTTCCTTAGGAGCTGCAGTTTATCTGAGTCGATTCAATTTGCTCGCAATTCCTCAGATTAAATATATAGATCTCAATACTATTTGAGATGTCATTTCTCGTATTTGTCGAAACAAGGCGGCGGGTGTGGTAGCCAAGCGGTAAGATTCTGCACATTTCACATGCCACAAGAGAGGTGTACATAGTCATATGTAAAGGGAAAGCAATTCTTCTCGTGCATTGTAAGAAGGTGAAGGCGGTCATCGACATGCTTCTTCATACACATGTCCGGGAATGTCAATTCTAATTTCTCTTTTCTATACCACCTTATCGAGTTGTAGGTGATCTCCGTCGTTTTTCCGTTTGGATTTTATCGCCGTCTGTATGAGGCAGCTTATCTTGAGTGTTGTCACTATATAGAGAGTGAATGAATGGCCGATTGCATAGGTTGTGCGTTTTTTTTTGTTTGTTTGTCTGTTTCTCTTGCCTCGTACAATCTTTTTGATTCCTGTAGAATCAACAGTAATGTGTTTAGTTGCACTATCTGCTGTTGATTGGCCTCTTCGAAGATCCTCTTCTCTTATGCTCCGTGGGATGAGGATTCAAAGCGAAGCCAAAAGCAAGTTCCATGGCTGATTCTTTCTCGTCTTAAGACAAAAATATGTCATTGTGGGATGAGAAGCAGTGTTTTGTAGCACTGGTGCGAAAGGTGTGGTACATAATGATTTCAACTTGAGTGTTTTTGCTCCCTGTATAAGCATATCGTAAGCAGTACAAACTTAGATTAATCTGAGCCTTTGTATTACAGTGCATCGTATGGTTACCATAAACAGTCTTGAATCTTCTTGGGGAGCATGGAAACCCAGGCTCCTAATTACCTCGGATAGGCATTTCATTATTGAACACCAAACATCCCGCCCGACACACTCGACACAGCAATCCCATGGAGACCAATGGCAATCGCTGCCCACAGATTACCATAGAGAACCAATCTCCCTGCATATCCCACCATTGTGTTCAAGACAAACACATCCAATCCCTGAATCGGCAAGTAGCGAAGAATCCTCCCCAGTTAGAGGGGCGGACCAAACACTTCACAGAAGCAAAACAAACCGAGCCGTACCACCTCCATGCTGAGCACTCCTTCCTATCGCCTCATTGAAGCATGCAAACCCTCGCCCGTATGGTAACATTAACAGGGCCCGGAAGATGCAAAATCCATTGCGCAAACCACTAAAACTTGAAGGAGGATGAAGCACACAATATCGTGCAGCTGCCAAGAGAATGGCTTTGATTTTGCCCTTTGAAGCCAATATCCACAAGGAGGTATGGCATGTCTTGCCATTCCATCTTGCATCTCAGCCACACGATTGTCCATATCTTATCAGCCGGGTACTGGCTATTGCAAAGCGCTTCTAGAACTCATCTCATCTGCCGTAAATAGTTCCTGATTCGAACACAAGTCAGCGAACATGACAATCTAGCCGCGCTTTGAGTTTGATCACCAGTTTTACGAGATGTGTGCCCCGGGATCCGTCAATACTGCACACGTCCATCCCGATCTATGCCTCCAACCGGGAACGTCCTATCTATCGTATAATACCTTGACCCGAGCGATTATTTTCTTTCAAGACATGCATCCCAAGCAGACCGCCCGTGCGGCAAGTAGCCTTATTTTGAAAGCAGTATTAATGAAGGTCGTCGTGTCGCTTGCAAGGAGTATCATGGCAACGACCTGCTTTGAAGACAAACTGAATGAATGCGCGTGTCAACCTAATTCAATAAAGCCTATGATGTAGAAGATGGCTGTTTTGACGCATCTCTACCTCAATAGACCCCATACACATATTCAATATCATGCTTCGCTGCCGGTTATTCGTCGTAATAGAGCCGAAGTCGAGGGCGGCGAAAGAACACAAAAGCAAGGGCACTTGACTTTTCGACATAGGCATCATTTCAACTGCAATGAAACCTTAAGTATCATCTCAATCTAAACTTTCTGGATATTAAAGGACAACCTGGATTCATAGACAAGGCCCAGCCTCTTCTCCGGGCAGCAAACTGGGAAGGGAAAACCAGGGATCACATCTTTCAAGCTACTACAGGCAAATTGTGAAAATGCTTCAACTGGGATCTCTCCATTCCCTCACTGGAATTCTACCCTTGTTTCATGCTCCTCTACTTGTCACAGGTAAAATAGATGTGAGGTTCCTGACGTAACCAAGGCAAAAAATGCATTTGACACCCACGGATTGAAACCACGATCAGATGTAATTGTGTCTGACGCCACTGATTGAGAAACATCAATAGAGGTCGTTATGGTGAAAGAGTCGACACGGTAACTGCTCTTTTCTTTTTGTCGTCAGAGAAGAGAAAAGTGCGCATGTCCCTTGTGACCTCCCTGTAACCGCGTTCACGGCGTCAATGCGCCTGACTCAGACCACAGTAATCACAAAGATAAATCTGCAAATCCAGAACAGAAATCTCCAATGTGCTACATCCTTCGAGCAGGCACAAACACAAAGTGGTCAAAGGATTATCATTTGCCATTTTGCGGCAGATATGGTGGTGATGACAACGAGGCGAACGAAAGAAATGTGCATGATCCTGGAGCACATACAGCTGGCATTTCAAAGGTACATGACTGGAACTTAAAATGGAGGCCAGAAAGGCTGAGTGTAGCCACAATCTCCTCTTTGACCAACTATGCGTATAACATCGCGCTTGGTCTAGTCTCGCCTGGGGAACCGGCAACTCAATTCTAGACTGGCTAACGAATGTCTAGCCTGCCATTCCTCTCACAAGAGTGTTGCACATGAAAAACAACAAAAAAAATAACAACCCACGACAAATAAAAGGCACCTGTGCATATCTGGCACCCTCTGAGTCGCTAATGCAGCAACATGCTTACTGCTGCAGGAAGGGACATCACGTCGTACTGGAGATACCCTGACAGAAGATGAACCGTTGCTAGGCAGGATGCTTGATGCATGTTCAGAATCAGTTCTGATCCAAGCATGGGCATGGTATGGGGAACAATCCACAAGCAATGCATGCCGCACCTCTGAGGTTGATTTGAGGAGAATTGCCACAGGTCCATACATCCGTTCCACCAAGAACATAACCACAACGGACGGGAAGCAGCGTTACCACTCGCAATTGAACACTTGATCTCATGTCAGGTGCAGACATTTGTTGCAGTTTCTACTTCAAGCCAGCCAGTATATCCCCTTCAGGCATCCGTAGAACACAAGCCATTCTTGCAGCCCCGTATGCTATGGTGATTGTGTAGTAACGGTCCAGAAATTTTCAAGCAAGCTGTCTAGTTTATCTCAAACTGTGCATGAAATGTCCTTCCCTCTGGTGTATAGGCACAGGCGCCTCGCAGGATCATCGCAGAACTGACACTGTGGCAGTAGATTGGGGACACCGCCTATAGATTTCATCTTGGTCAATTAAGGAACGGGAGCTCAGATCAAGCCAAATGCAAAACCTGTATTGTGTCAAATAGACTGCATGTCCAAGCCTGCGGATCTTAACAGATGGGTGAGACTTGATTTAAAAGGCGCTCTCTTCCTCCTTCACCATCAAACATTCTCTTTCGCAATAGCTCCCGGCATAACAGAGTAGAAGTTCAAACCTTGTCAGTTCAACATTTGTGTCACAAGCTTGGTAATTCTGCCGCAAAAAAACGCTCGCATACCCCACCAAAAGCAGCTGCGATATGAGCTCACAACAGGTCTCCGCTTATTATCGGTAAGTTAATCCTCCTTTCAACTGCACATGTCAGCATGGTATGAGAACTAATAAAGTGGATTATTTTTCAAGACTGCCGTCATTCAGTGAGTTCACTTCCAATTTTGGGAGTTTCAAAGTGAAGAGTCCACTCAGCTTTTCTCACTCCCAGGAGACCCCTCGAAAGGCCAAAGACCTCCTTCACTCAAACAGTAACGACAAAGCACCCACAGATGAACACTTATCACTGAAGCAGTATCACCAGAAACAGCAGCTTAATGCCGAGCCAGTCACTTCCCAGCAAGCTACCGCGGCCTCGCTCGGCCCACCCTTCATTGCTCCACCAAAGGGCCCATTGCTGAAGCTGGGTGAGGCACAAACATATGTGGTGCAACGAATGGGCAGCTCTCAAACAAACCAGAGAGACAACTCAAGGTTTCAAGAATACAGGTTCCCTCCCGAGGCAAACTATACCGAATTGCATAATCAATATGCTCCGCCAGTAATCAGCCCTCAGTCAGAGGGATCCACACATACAACAGGTGAGGTTAGGAACGGATTCATGAGAGATGCTATGCAGCAATATGAAAACCCATTAAAGCTGCAGCAGTTGCGCCGTCCATCTCTGCCCGTATTGAGAGGAGGAAATTTTGGAGCTGCAGTCGCTGCCCCCCTCCAACGAACAGACAGCACAGTGCTTGCGGACTCCCTTCAACATATATCTTTCGCTGCACCGCATACACCGATTGGAAGCTCCGAGCCATGTTTCAGCCTGAGAAGCACCCCAGTAGCAGATCGTTGGGGTCCGAGCAAGAATGTATCTACTAGCCTCGAGGATGCAATCCATAGGACAGTTTCTCTGCACTCGTCACTGGAGGAACTCCGGGATGGAATGCTGTGTGATGCAACACATGTATATCATAAGACGGGTGAGGATCTAGGAACCCTCACAACCAAATCTGCACCGGTGACCCCAATCTCCATTGGTTCGTATCCCTTGGTGCAGCCTCCATTCCAAGTAGTGCCTGAACAACAGCAGTCGCAACTTTTGAGACTTCCAATTCCGCTTGAGACTGTAGATAGATTGATATTGGAAGTTAACGGTGTGTTGCGCTCTCTTCAGGAGGGTCTTCCTAGTGCTCCCAACGTAACAGAGACACGGGGAAGGAGAAGAGGAAGTAAGAGTGCCCAGCAAAATAGAATTCCCACTTCTTCTAGCCGAAATTCCTCCAGCGACAAGGTTAAACGAAAGGGTCATAAGAGACAGAAGTCATCCACCTCGACTGTCTCTGCACGGGGAGGTGGTTCTCCCGGAGGGGAGCCTGGAGCAGCAGGTGGGAATAACACAGTGTCCAGTTCTCAAGAACAAATTGCGCTCAAGGTGAACCCATTGGCGCTGCTGATCGTTGAAACTGAGAATGATGAGAAAAATGGCTACTTCCCCCGTGGTGAATTGCACCAAGAGCTCAGCGTGAAACCACTGACCAAGTGTTTGCAATGTGGTTCAAGCACCACCCCAGAGTGGAGAAGGGGTCCTAACGGCGCACGCACCCTGTGCAATGCCTGTGGTCTATTCCATGCCAAACTTGTAAGGAAGAAGGGAGAGCACGAAGCAGCCAAAGTGATGCAAGAGAGGCTGAAGGCAGGAAGTGGTAAAGACCGCAGAATCCCAGAGTAAATTAGCAAATGGATATAACTTTGTTGGCAGGTAAGCCTAGATCTCATGATGTCCTGTTTCGGCGATTAGGAGGTGCATTAGACAACGCACTGCGTCCCTCATCGCTGCCAAACTGCAGGGAGTAGGGAGGGCGAGGGAGTGAGTGGAGGGGAACCCAGGTTCGTTTTTTTAGTATGAATTGGTTGGTTTATTATCGGTTGTTTTTTTATTTTTATTTCTACTTCATTTTTTTTTTTTGTTTTGTTTTGTTGGTTTGTTTGCTTTTTATTTTGGTGGTTTGGCTACTTTTTCTTTTAAGTTTAAAAGATTGGTTTTGTTGTTTTACTTTTGTAACATACAGAATAGTGAAATGCTTTACAATCGTTTATTTCGACACAATTTATATCAGGACTGTGTAGTGCGCAATCTCCACTTCCTGTTTTCCCTCCTCCTCCAAGGTTTTTTGGTACATTGCCATCTTTTTATCTGTGATTATTTGTATTTCCTTTTTCAATACTCCGAGTGCTATTTTCTATACAAGTATACAAGAACTTTGCTTAAGATTGTATGTGCTCTTGATGCACTGTGAGAACAAATAGGTGCATGTATGTGTTCCATGGCCTCGCAGGCTTTCAAACTGACTCTACAAAACTCATACAGGATACCATTACCCTTTTCGGTATTTAGACTACTAATCCTTTCTGACTTTGGATCCCTGCTTGATGGATAGTCCACCCTTATTGCATTTCCCAATGTCCACGTTGAGTGCAACGATCCAAGCCCCCCTGTCAGCTTTTGAACGGGTGCTGATCCCCGCATTTTTTTTTGCATATCTCCTGCTCTTGTGAGGTGACGGTAGGAAGGAGGAAAACAGAAGAGGGGAAGTGGACAACGCTCCACCCTAAGCCAACCCATAAGATGTGCCTGCTGCATAACAGGCATATGCCCACACACGCTGGTACATACACACCACTCAAAATCAAGATAGAGAGAGGGTCGCAACCGCACAGATGCAATCGATCGTAGACTGTGTCTTTTATTTTGCGCCCCAATGTCAACTAGGATTGGTAAACCGATCTGGTTTTTGATCCAGTGTATGTTTTCAAAACTCCCAGACCGGGGTATTCTTTGACCGGTTAGCCTGGCCTTTTCTCCGTCCCCACTTCTCATATTCCCACCAGCCCGCGCCCCCACGGAATGTCATGGTTACAGCACGACAACTACGTAGTCTTGACCTTGGCTCCGCTCGTCATTGGCTCAGATTACGTGGGGTTGAGATATGCATGCTCGAAGCACCGAGCTGGGGTACCTGCAAGTGTTCAAGTGATGTGTCTGGGGTAAAGCAAGTGGGATTGTCGGGAGCTCTCAGCCATCCATGACCTGGGAACGATGGAAGTTGGGGGTTGGCCTGGGAATGTGGTTGTTTTTCATTGACTCCACAACTGGATATAAATATTCAACAGTTCCTCGCTAACTTCTAGCCTCAAGGAAACGAATTCAACGTGACACGTTGCAAGGTTTCTTGGCAGATTCTGATCCATTTCACATGCCTCAGATCTATGTGAAAATTCCAACACATTCAACTTAGACTTTTTCTCGATATACCATGAGACTGTTCCAAAACACCGTCAGGTGCACGAAGCCCATTCGCAGCATTGGCGGAATCTCAACCAGATCCTCCAGAGCGCGGCAGCTATCGTTGTTGCCAGCTAGGTTCAACAGTTATCTGTCGCAAGGGCAGCGTAGCGCAAGTTCCAACGATAGCGTGAAGGTCACCAATCATCCTGTGAAGTCCGCTCGGGCTGCATATAGGGCAGCCATCCTATCCGTGTTTGCTGCTGCCGCCGTGTACCTTGTGTCATCAGAAGAAAGCCTTCTCAACGATGATACCCCGCTGATTTCCCCGGAAGAGGTGGGTAAGCATAACACTGAGGCGGACTGCTGGGTAGTGATCCATGGTAAGGTATACGATCTAACTGACTTCATCCCCCATCATCCTGGTGGTCGCAGAATCATCATCAAGTATGCAGGAAAGGACGCAACAAAGATATTCGCTCCTATACACTCACCCGACGTGATTTCAAAGTTTCTTCCACACTCCAGTTTCAAGGGGATACTTGACGGAGAGATGCTGCAGGAGGAAGAAGAATTGGACGCAGATGACATTGCAAAACTTGAGATGGCCGTCAATAAGCCCCCCCTGGCACAAATATACAACTTGTCTGACTTTGAGCACGTCGCAAAGAATATTCTGCCGAAGGGTGCGTGGGCATACTACTCCAGCGGCTCAGATGATGAGATCAGCATGAGAGAGAATCACTATGCTTATCAGAGAGTGTATTTCAGACCTCAAATACTCGTCGACGTGAGTGAGATAGACTTGACTACCACAATGCTTGGAAGGAAGACATCTGCTCCATTCTACATCACGGCCACTGCACTGGCCAAGCTTGGACACCCTGAGGGTGAAAAGGCAATCGCAAGGGCTGCTGGCAGAGAGGAAATAATTCAGATGATTTCCACCCTGGCTTCTTGCTCCTTGGAGGAGGTGGCAGACGTGGCAATCCCGGGCCAGACATTGTGGTTCCAAATGTATGTAAATGCCGACCGCTCTGTGGCCGCAGACATGGTGAAGAGGGTTGAGAAAAGAGGTCTCAAGGGTATCTTCATCACTGTTGATGCACCTTCACTTGGAAACAGAGAGAAGGACAGAAGGCTTAAGTTTGAGGGCGATACTGATGTTGATCTCGGTCACAGTGGTGCTGTGGTCGATAGAAGTGGTGGTGCGGCCAGAGCACTGTCTGCTTTCATCGATACGTCACTCACTTGGAAGGATATTGACGACATCAAGAAAATGACCAAAGTTCCCATTGTCATCAAGGGAATACAAAGAGTAGAGGATGTTATTCTTGCCGCAGAACACGGTGTTGATGCCGTGGTTCTGTCTAACCATGGAGGTCGCCAACTTGACTTTGCCCCAGCCCCTATCCAGATCCTAGCCGATGTCATGCCAATCTTGAAGGAGAAGGGCTTGGATAAAAAGTTGGAGGTGTACGTCGATGGAGGTGTGAGGAGAGGTACCGACATTTTGAAAGCACTCTGCTTGGGTGCTAAGGGTGTCGGAATTGGCAGACCGATCCTGTACTCCATGTCAGGTTATGGAGAGGAAGGTGTTGCCAGAGCCATCCAGATATTGAAGGATGAGCTAATCATGGATATGAGGTTGCTAGGTGTTACTAAAATTTCAGACTTGGGTCCTCAGTATATCGACACCAGGGCCCTGATTGGCAGGGAGGCCAAAGATATGCTTTACAATTCGGCATACCAACCATTGAAGTTTGCCCAGTTTAAAGATGAGTAGCCAGAGCATGTGTTTCTTCACGCTCAGGGCACCATGACTAAAAGCTTTTTACTCAGTCTGATAGAAATAAACGTTTCCTTTTTACCCTACCGACACTGTAAATAAAAAAAAGAACATGGCATCGGACGCCACTTCTGTACTCGTAGAGGTGCATCATAACTTCTGCTACATTTATCACATGATCATCTTCGCTGCTCCTGAACGCCAAAAAATGTAACCGTCTACAAAGCAATAATTATTTATTGACGTCGTCAATAGTGTGGGGATATTCGCGATTGTGGGGATATTCGTTATTATCGTTACCAGTTTCATCTGTTGTTTTTTCCTACTAAGTTGACGCGTCACTCTGAGGTGTGATGCTAGAATCGTACGTCATGGTATGGTGTAACGTTACTCTTCAGTTGCATGCTGCGTGTAATGCGCACGGCATTGCCTAGTGTTTCCACTTTTGGCCGCAGCAAGGGACTGAGGGGGACATTATGGGGAGGTGGAGTTTCTCCGTGGAGTGAAATGCACGACCTCAAGCGGAATTGAGGGGGTAAACCTGACCCCGCCGCTACGTAGTGACTTGCAGGTTCGGATTAATGCTCATGCACGGGCATGCGGGTAATCGGAGGCGGACGGCTAGAAATGAGCAGTGACTTATGATTCCACGGATAAACTTTGCGGCACCCCGTTGGCTGGCACATCAAAAAAACAGGGCACTCTCTTTTATACCGATACAAAGAACGACCCTTACGAGGGCGATCTTGTGATGTGTTTTACATCAAGTGCTTCTTTCCAAACAGGTTGATTTAACTAGATATATACGAAAAGCATTTTGAAGTAGGGCTAGTTATATACAGTCTGAATTGGCTTGCATTGCACACATACAAGATAGACTGCCTTTGCGCAACTTGACACGAAATCGCAAAAAAACCAAAGAGACGTTGTCCTGTCTCGTATACAACCCAGATATACATCCATCCTCACGAGAATACTAAGAGAAGCAATATTGGAAAATAGTGTTCTTTTGTACCATGTTTGGACCATCTTACGCGGAGTCGCGGACTCCGGAGGAGTTCACAAGCAGTGCCAGAGAAGCGGTGAGGAACAACCTCAAGGTCAAAAAGGTAACATTGCCCCCCACCAAAAAGGGAGATTCCAGCAGTTTTTCAAGTGCTTTATCCGCCAATATCTTCTCCAAGGTGAAGAATAATTTGTCAAGGCCTAAAGACACCACATCTTCTGATTTGTCTTTAGCCTCTTACTCTACAGCATCACCAGCGTCCTTTGCACGCTCGAGCATATACTCGCGTTCTCCTGAACCTAGCATCCTGGGATCTCGCAATGATTTCCCTATAAGTAATGTGAGGGGTCAGCAAAAGATATCAGAGGAGGCAGACAGTACATATACCTCTAGACGGTCTTCTCCTACAGCATCGTCTGCATCCGCTGTCACAAGCAAATCAGTACTTCATACACCTCCCCCATCGGATGAACTCACAAGAACTTCTACAATAATAAGCACACAGTCGAGTAGTTCTGTGTTCTCCTCTTCTACATGGGACTCCAGGAATTCAGTGGAAGAGAATAACAAAGTTAGCGACCACTCACTCAAAGCCAGCAAAGGAAATTTTATAACCATTGAAAGCGCAATCACAGATATAATCACTACAGATGAAGTACAGCCTATGGTGTATAAGAATGTGGGTCTCTTGGTTTACTCTCAGCTCAGCGAGGTATTAATGAAACTGGGCCAGAGGGGCAATCCTCAGCAACTAATAGATTGGCAGCTAAATCTTCTAAGGACACTGCTTATTGTCAGCACTATTCCTGGAAAGTGGGCGGTATACAAGGCACCGAACACGGTAGGCAGATCAGGAGGATATCTGTTGCCAGAGGTGGTAACAACTAACAACGGTTCTTCACCAGAATATTTACAGTCGGAGCTTCTGAAGTTGATGGGGTCAAGAAAACGTAGCAGGGATAACAATACCAAGGAGTTTCTCCAGGGTGTTGTGAGCCCCGAACTACTCGGCAACCAAAACGTTCTCAAAACTCCTGTCACAGCTCTTCATATTTCTCACTTACCACAAATCGCATCTGATGAAGATGTTGTTAGATTTTTAAGTGAGAGTGACCTCTTCAAGGAGTTCAACATAGATAATGGGTTCAAGTTGAAAGTGGCCTCCGTCTCGGTACGGAAGGCCAGGGAGTTACAACTCAGGGAGCAACAGAACCAACCCGAGTCTTCATCCTCAGTGTATCTGCAACTGAGGTATAGGGCAATCGCCTTGAGAAACTATTTCCTTAATCTTCTGGTTGCCTCCCAAACCCTGTTTGAGTTTTTCTACACCGTGGATGAGTTGCTCACTAAAGCAGAAAGAGTTTCTAACTCACATAATGTGATCATCATGACTGAACTAGAGAGGAAACAACTGTGGAACTCCATCAGACAGAGGAACTTCGGCAAGATTGAGATTTTTGAGGAGTTTCTGAAGTGAACTTAATACGGAAACCGAGGATACAAATGATTGAATGACTTTATGACCAATGAAATTTACGATCGCAGTTATATGAAACATCTTTATATATAGTTGCTATACATGGGACCTGGAGAGATGGTTTGCATCTGCCAAGACCACATGGTAGGAGATAAATATACGAGAACATACGTCTAAAATTTCTTCCTCATATCCTTCACCTTTTTGTAGTGTGCCTTCCTTCCGCTTGTCTTTTGTTCCTGAATTTGAGCGTACTTTCTCTTGAAATACTTCTGGGTATCAGCACTGTTGATAACTTCACCAATCAGGCTTGTTGCTCTCTCCTTCTTCTTCAGTCTGGCAGAATAATACTCAGTATTGCCTTCCATGATAGTACCCATTTGGAAGTACTCAGGAACCTTCCACTTTTCTTTCCTGTAATGACGTTTGGGATCGAGCGCAGCCCTCTGCTGTATTACCTGGAGGTCTCTTTTCAAAGCGGGAGTTACTACACCCTTTGGCATATCAAACCACTTTGACCCCGCTGTTGTGTTTTCTTGTTTCATAACCCTTTGTCCTGTTATATGATCGTTGATTTTCACCACACCCTTTCTTTTTTCTTCTTTGACTCTTCCCGAAAATTTGCTTGCATTAGGTTCACTTTCTAAGTTAGCGAACTCAAGAGCCGAGGTCAGCGTAGGCAACTGGGCAATTGATTCTTGTATCTGTGATAGGTTTTCCGGTGCTTTTGGAGGATTTGATTTGCTGAGTTTATTATTCTCGTCTTCAAGTTCAGCAAAAATGGCATCTAACGACAGCATGTCTGAGCCATTAGAGCTTGGTACATCAGTAGGTGAAGCAGAACCCTCACTATTGGAATCCTCCGCGATGGGAGAAACAACTTTGCTTCGTAGTTGCATCCTGAGCAGTTGTATTTGTGTATGTGGACTCCAATACAGCTAGTTATGAAAATCTATTTGGCGCTTGTGATAAGTGAATACATAAAAACTGTGTCACTATTTTAATTTGTTTCGTAGACCTTTCTGTTGAAGCGCCTTAGTTGATAAGCCTATTTAGCACACGGAAAAATTCAGCCTGCATAATTTTTTTTTATGCAGTAGTGCGGCAGCGGTACACCCAAAAAGAGAGGGTGACATGACCCACATACATTACGCTGGTAAACATAAATGAATATATATCTAGTAAAAATGATGAGCATAGAAAGCAATGGATGAATTTTTCGCATTAACATTCATATAGTATTAGATGAATTAGCACAGCAAATTGGCGTTTAGGAATAATGGCCCAGCTGTGCTGCGCGCTTGTAGTTGCTACCCTTGGGCGGCGCAACTATAGAAATGCTTCCAGTTTATCATCTCCTGTCTCGCTCTTGGATATAGCATCCAGTAGTATTTGATTGTTTATCCATGCATCACGTCTTAAAACGGTAGAATGCCTTAGTTCTGCCTTGATCAACTCGCCATATCTTTGCAATTGATCATAGTAACTACTCAAATCCTCAGTTAACTTTCTGAGTTGTGCTGTATTGTTCACACCGTCAACATCAACCCCGGATACAGAACTTGAGACCGAAGACCGTCTTCTCTTGTCCTGCTTTGACGTTGATGCCAAGTATTGCACTGTTGCTTCCCTTGCTCTTTTGATTGATTTTCTCTTCAAGTTGTCGTTACTCGTCACTCCTTCAGAGTTAAACAGCCTCTCATAGGTGGCATCATCTTCGGGATCCAAATCACGTATGGCCACCTTGCGCTGCAGCTTTAGATACCTTTCTCTGGCACGTTGTTCATTCTTGAAAACCGAACTATCTGAACTTAACGCAGCATCCACATCCAGAACTTCATCATACTTAAACTCTTCTATACGATTCGCATCACCATACCACCAAGGATACACCTCTTTGTCCTGGTTGGTGATATCCTTTTCGTGAACAGTCTTCATATGTTTGAGAAGAGCGTCTGATCTTGTGAAATGCTTCGAGCATTCCGGAATCAAGCAATAAAATGGCTTTTCTCCGGTGTGTGTTCTTAGGTGCGAGATTAGCGCAAACCTGCTTGGCTGAGGGAGACCAGCACGCGAACATCGCCTCCACATGCAAGAGTATTGTGGTAGCCTCATACCTATATGTGTGTTATTCAAGTGGCGCACCAACTCGTCTACTTTTGCAAATGTCTCATCGCACTCTAACCAGTGGCATTCGTGTCCCCTGCCATCCACAGCTGGCTCCATATCGTCGTTGTCTTCATCCGGAATAAAACCTCTTGCGGCCGATGTCGGCAGTTGTGATACAAATTTGACATCGGAAAGGATCTCAAACTCCGAGAAATCGGAGCCTGTATCTGACTGCACTGGTTCTTCGTATTCTTCAACACCTTGAGGCCCTGCCATCGCTATGGGCACCAGCTTCGCTAGCCGCGAAGATATAGGTGTGCTGGAAGTTGTTGTTTCTTTTGGAATTGGCTGGGTGATGTCAGCCATGGTGAAGCCAATGAGATCTCCTCCTCGTATATTTATGATGTGTGGATATTAACGCAGCTCAATGGGAGCCATTCGTAAACCAAGATCCTCGTGCAACTGTGGACGTGTGGGGGTGCCCGTAATGATCAACTCTCCACCCAATTTAAAGAGAACCAATCGACCAGCTTGATGGATGACTTACAATTCTTTGCAATGGCACTAGATTTGTGTGTCTGGCTTAGATCCCACTACCTTCACTATTTTTATTAATATCCAGAACATTGACATTTACTACTACTACACGCACTATGCGTGCAAGCACTCAATGCCCTGCCCGGCTAACCCAAGTCCAGGCTTCCCACACCCCAGGCTTCCCACACTCAATGTACGTAGTTGGAGCACCTCTCTTCATCCCACTTGCACCTACCCATCAAGGGTACTCGGTCATTACATCCACTCTATAGAAACTGCAGTCGTGTGTATACTTGCAGTAAGCCATGGGAGTCCCTTGTGCCAGAGTCCTGGTGCTAGAGTCCTGGTGCCGGAGTCCTGATGCCAGAGACCTCACTGCCAGAGACCTCACTGCCAGAGACCTCACTGTTGACTGTTGCAATGGGAGACATTTGTGTGTGGCCCATGCCATGCCTCCTTGGTTACAGCTGAAGAGTCACTATGATCAAGCCGGGTAATGCAAATGAGTAACCTAGACGGTGGGAGCATCTTCTGCCTGTTCCCCACCTGCTCCCTTGGATGGGTGTCTGCGATGTATTGCTGGGAAATAATTTGGTTGGGACACGGAGGAAATTGAGAGCGGGTGCATTTTCTCTGACATAATGGACAGTGGGTAGAACGGTCGGTGCAAGGTGAGTTAGTGATTCATTCATTGTTGTGTTAAGCATTAAAGTTGCAGGCACTTTTTTTTGTCTACCTGTGACATCTACAGTAGCTAAGTGATCATATCATTGCCAGTCGCAGCTTTGTAGTTGTTTAGAGCACCTGCTGACTACTTCTGTCTCATTTTTTTCCTTTTGAGAGAGACGGACTACTCCTGTGAGGGATATTTCTTTTATCACCGTTCTTCTCTGCCGATATCATACAGAGTACACAATGTCTGAACTACAGCTGACAATTCTGAAGACCCTCGACAAGAAGGGCTCTATCGAGAACACCCTTGTCGAGTTTGCCGGCGTGGAGTCACAGACCGTTCAGGCTGCGCTCACCTCTTTGGCCGCACGTTCCATGGTGTCGTACACTGCCATTGAGAGAGACGATTGGAGTCTTACAAAGGAGGCTCTTGATATCGTCCAGAATGGTTCACACGAGTACAGACTCTTGGAGAAGGTGATCGCCTCCCTCGACGGTCTTAAGATCTCTGAGGTGGGGCAGATCTTCGGTGCCAACGGTAAGGTGGGTCAGGCGAAGGCGTTCAAGAACGGTTGGATCGGCAAAGATGGTGACAAGCTCGTGCCAAAGGTAAGCTCAGAGCTCCCCAAGGATGAGACAGCTGAACAGCTGAAGGAGATCCAGACCACCGGCACTTTGAAGAACGCCAAGGAGCTCAACGAGCTCAAGAAGCGTAAGCTCCTCACCATGACCAAGGTTCATTCCTTCAGTGTTACCAAGGGACCAGAGTTCTCCCTCGAAATTGCTCAGCTAGAGACCGACATCACAAGTGATATGCTGTTGTCTGGCAGCTGGAAGGATGCCAAGTTCAAGCCTTACAACTTCAACTCAGAGGGTGTTTACCCAGAGAGCGGTGCTCTCCACCCATTGAACAAGGTGAGAGAGGAATTCAGACAGATTTTCTTCTCGATGGGCTTCACCGAAATGCCTTCCAACCAGTACGTTGAGTCCGGTTTCTGGAACTTTGACACCCTCTTCGTGCCACAACAGCACCCCGCCAGAGATCTCCAGGACACTTTCTACCTCAAGGATCCTGTTGCCGCCAAGAAGCCAGAGGATGAGGAGTACTGGCAGAATATCCAGAAAGTGCACCAGGATGGTGCCTACGGTTCCATTGGCTACCGTTACCCATGGAAGGCTGATGAGTCCCTCAGAATGGTGCTCAGAACCCACACCACCGCCATCTCATCCAGGATGTTGTACCAGCTCGCCAAGGACCCCAAGCCAACCAGACTCTTCTCGATCGACAGGGTTTTTAGAAACGAAGCTGTTGATGCTACTCACTTGGCCGAATTCCACCAGGTGGAGGGTGTGATGGCTGACTACAACATCACCCTTGGTGATTTAATTGGTTTCATGCAATCCTTCTTCGACAAGATGGGTGTGCACGACCTCCGTTTCAAGCCCACCTACAACCCTTACACTGAGCCATCTCTAGAGATTTACGCTTGGCACAATGGTCTCAACAAGTGGGTTGAGATTGGTAACTCTGGTATGTTCAGACCGGAGATGCTTGAGTCAATGGGCCTGCCCAAGAACCTGCGTGTTCTTGGATGGGGTTTGTCGTTGGAGAGACCAACGATGATCAAGTACTCGGTGTCAAACATCCGTGAGCTTTTGGGTCACAAGGTGTCTCTCGACTTCATTGAGACGAACCCAGCTGCAAGATTGGATGAGGATTTGGTGTAGTAATGTAGATAAGATGTGTGTATACAATAGAATGGAAATCAGCCACTGATTATTCGATGTCTTTCTCGGCCCAAACATAGATCGTGATGCAGACAGAGACGCAGCTCTCTGCTACACCGAACATTGCATATTCCCCTCGAAATACGAGAACATGGTGTTCGTATTTCCAGGAGAAAAGGTACTATATCACTTCTCTCATACTGTCGGGTAAACCAGGAAAAGATTAAGTTCCACAATTCCTTTGCATTTCGACCTCGGCATGTGCATAGCAATCACCTGCGTGGGATGCCGCGTATGTCATGCGTCCCTTGCTATGCACACTTAAGTTCTATTGCTTCTATTGCTTCTCTGGCATTTTTTGCTCATGTAGGACCATCGACAGGCAAACAACACAGGGGGGTTTTTAGCCAAACTATATTCAAAGTTGCTGCTTTTTGTTGCTGTCTGGTGTTGTTTCATACAGTAATGGAAAGGCAATAGGCTCATACTATGAAGTTGCTCAGCACGAGCAGCAGCAATATGACGCGAAAAGCGGCTAGTTGCTCGAGCATACAAATCGACAGTATTCTATATAAATAGCGATCTATGTGTCTAATCGGTTGACCTGATCTACTCCCGTGCCTCTTACGGTTACACAGCATTTAACTCGTGATATTACAACAATGGCTCTAACTTGCTCAGACTTGATCAAACTGCTCTTCGGTAAGTCCTAAACCACACACATCATCACCGAGATAATTGCAACATACTAACTGCAATTCAGCAATCCTTCTTCCACCACTGGGTGTGTTTTTGGAAGTCGGTTGTACTGCACCTTTCTTGCTGAACTGTCTTCTCACCTTATTGGGATACATCCCAGGTATCATCCATGCGATCTACGTGATTGCTATATTCTGATGACTGTTGGGTTGTGAACCGAGAGCTGATTATCATGTCACCATGGATATCCCTGCTGGAAAGCGTAACTCCACTCGTAACTCCACTCCGGGGATACCCATGGTTCTATTTTGCCCAACAGCAACAAACCATAGACCACCAAGTTCTATCTGCAGCAGGAGAATAATGCATTGTAAGCAACGCTTCTATAATATCGTGGAATGTTTACATTCAATACAATTGTACAAGTATATATGTCAATAAGTCATGATCTTCATACACATACAAAGAAATATATATAATCTCTATTCAGGCGTATGGAGATCAGTTGCTAAGGGTGACTCGCCTACTACTCGCTTGCAACTACTCTTCAAGGCGTATGCACCCGCGGCATCCCATGGCTTTTGACTCCCCTGCATGCCGCTTATCAGTGGGCCCATAGGCAAATCCGGAGGTCTTTGGTACTGACAGGACATCCTCGGCCAGCATAGGCGCCCCCGCATACAGCATGCGTAATATTTAGGTTCTAGGGATGCACACTTCTCGGTATCTGTAGATATGAGAGGGAATTTTTTTCCGTCATGAAAAACTTGGGAGTTCCTCGTAGAGGGGATTGTTCTGAGATAGTTTGCCCTTAACAATAGGTGGTTTCTATATATTATCTGTTGTGGCTCTCGAACCCTTGCAGTTCCCGTTCAGTTTTTTTGCTACTCCACAACATGTCTGCCGAGAACCCATTGAAGATCATTGACATATCCACAGTTGACGACTCAACTGCAGGAGCGCTCCTGGATGCAGCTACCAGCCAGGGGTTTCTCATGATTGAGGGACATACATTTACCCAAGCTGAGGTTGACGAGCTCTTCGAGTTGTCTAAAAAGTACTTTGAAGGGCCTGTTGAAGAGAAGGTGAACTACAAAATCAGAGAGGACAACCATGGATACACAGGGTTGGGAGTTGAGAATCTCGACGAGGACCACCTCGACAAGAAGTTGGGCGATCCAAAGGAGGGATTTAACTTTGCTCAACTGAACCTGAATGACGGTACAACATCCATGCCGGTCCCTGCTCTCTTTAGAGAACCCCAAAATGCACAACTGATCTCGTCCACGGTGATAAAGCTCAGAGACCTTGTGCTCAAGATTGTGGAATTGCTTGCAATTGGTCTTAAGATCGATGTTGCGGAAGGTGGAGCAAAGTGGTTTGTTGAGAGACACGATCCTAGCAAGCCTAGTGGGTCTGCTTTCAGATTTCTGCACTACCCATCCCCCAAGAGCCATAACCCCGAGGAGGTGATCCGTGCAGGTGCACACACCGATTATGGTGGAGTGACTCTTCTTTTCCAGAGAGCCGGCCAAGGTGGTTTGGAGATTCTCTCACCCATTTCAAAGAAGTGGGAAGCGGTACCCTTCGTTCCAGCATCTCCAAAGTATGCGGAAGAGGGCATTGCTCCACCAATTGTGGTGAATATTGCTGATCAATTGTGCTACTGGACCAATGGACTGCTCAAGTCCACTATCCATAGGGTCAAATTTTCCAAGGAGGCTCAGGAGACTGGCAAGAGCAGGTACTCCATTGTTTTCTTCTCTCACCCTGCTGATGCCACGCTGTTGGAGCCAGTGCCTAGTGACCAGGTAAGAATGATGACTGGAAGAGGTGCTACTCACGAGTTGGAGAAACATGGTAAATCTATCACAGCACATGAACATCTACAGAAGAGACTGGCCAGCACGTACGGCGGAAGGTACTAGTCAGCAGAGAATTTAGCTTGGCCTGCACTCATCCGTTCACCGAGAAGACGTCGATCAAAGGCTAGATTTGTAATTTACTTTATTTTTCTTTTCTTGATTTCAACTCCTGGGAGTATTGGAGATTCGGTTATTTAATACAATATCTTTACAAGAGTCTCGAATCCATAATGAACTTTAGCCTCATATATCGGTCTCGAACATTTCACTAGGACGGGTAGTGTCCTCACCATACTATTTCCCTTCCCGGCATGGTGCAGGTACAGGACGGGAATAATGTGTGTGGTCCTCTTCGGCGTGAACTACTACTTACTACATTGATTCTGTGGACATTGGTCCAAAGGTACAAATAGCCTCTTCCGAATTATATCAATTGGAGATCTGATTTTGTTCTACTGATAGTTTTTGTGTGCATACCGGCATCATGGACGTCTATAGGCAGATCATTGACCCGTCGCAATGTTCGATGTCTCTGGCCTGTAATTTTGTACACGCGGAAGAGCAGACCATCGTGGTGTCAAAAGGGACATTGCTTCAGCTTTTCAAACTCATAGACATTCCTAGCGATGTCAAACTATTGGAGGGCAGTCCTTTAGTTGATGATGATACCAAAGGTGAATTGGGAATTGCGAGCTCGGGCAACTTAGGCGAAGACACATTTATAGACAATGAACTCACCATTGTGCCGTTGAATAAGCAGGGCACGACTGGATACCATACAACCTCACAGAAGAAACTGTTACTGTTCTCAGAGTATAGACTCAGTGGACTCATTACAGACATCCACAAAGTACGAACCAATGATAACCCAAACTTGGACTACCTGATCATCTCCACAAAGCATGCCAAACTCTCCATTGTGAAGTGGGATCACTCCTCGCATCAGATCAAGACTGTGAGCTTACACTACTATGAGCCAATATTGGAGCGCCTATTAGTGGATAAGCTGAGCAGCTGCTCTCTGAGGACAGATCCCAATAGTTTGTGTACCTGCTTATTCTCCGAGGGCTTACTAGCAGTGTTGCCATTTGTCCATGAGATAAACGACGACGCCGAATCAGATACTGAGAATTACAATCCTGCTGAAAATGATTATTCGCAAAATGGCAATGGCAAATCCCTTGCGTTAGTAGCACACAATGGAGGAGCTACAGGTAGCAAGCCCCTCTACGAGTCTAGTTTTGTGTTATCTGCCTCCAAGTTTAATTCTTCCTTGTCAAACATTGTGGATATTGCATTCTTGCATGGTTACCGTGATCCCACTTTAGCGGTTCTATTCCCACCAGCAAACCTGACGTGGACGGGGCACCTACCGAAAGTGAAGGACAACTTGAAACTTTTAGTGTTATCCTTAGATTTGGCAACGAGGTCATCAACCACAATCATTGAAATATCAAACTTGCCCTATGATCTCGAGCGCATATATCCGTTACCGGCTCCACTCAATGGAGCCATCATTTTAGGAAGCAACGAGATCATCCATGTCAACTCTATGGGTTCTGTAAAGGGAATCTCAGTGAGTCCCTTCACCACAAAAACTACAAACATGAAACTGAAGGACCAATCGTCATTGGATCTCGATCTAGGAAATTGTGCGATTTCGCATCTGGTTGACGATAAGGTTATGCTGATAACTGAAGGAGGTACCATCTGCATTTTGCAGTTCGAACTTATTGGTGGTTCGTGCTCTCTCACCGAGTTGGTCAAAATTCCCCCAGAGAATTACGCGGGTGTTATTATCCCCAGGCCTGTTGATATTTCCGTGGTTGCCGGTACGCGGTCGATCTTTGTCACATGTCAAGGGAGTGCTAGTGTACTTCTATCTTGGGAGGTGAATGCTGTTGGCAAACCTGCAACTTCAAATGGCACTGGCTCCTCTCAAGTGGATAAAACGACCGATGGATTAACTAGGATTAGGGGGTCAATTACTGCGGATGATACCTTGAACAACATCTACGATGACCTGGATGATGACTCTTACCTTTATGGAGAAGATGCACCTGCCTCTTCATCAAATGGAGTCACCGATGATTCTTCCACCAATATTGCTTCTGGGAAATTTACAGCTACACAGATGGTTTTGCGTATAGCAGATTCTCTCATAAGTTGTGGACCTCTGACCGACTTTACGTTAGGAAGAGTATCAACCACCAGGAGATACTATGGTCTGCCAAATCCAAACCTTGATGAGACTTGTATTGTCGGCACTTCGGGCATTGGTGAGGCCGCCAAGCTGTCTGTATACCACCCTTCCATTCAACCGATTGTGAAGTCCTCTCTCAAATTTTCCAGTGTCAACAGAATGTGGACTCTGGATGATGGCAATAAGCAGAGCAAGTACCTCATAACCACGGATTACTCCAACTACAAAACAGAGATTTTTCTCATTAACCAAAACTATCAGCACCTTTCATCCAAGGATTTCAACAATGACGAAATCACTGTATATATTGCCACAATTCCAGGAACCAACTCCTCCGCATCATCTGTGAAAATTATCCAAGTCACGTCGTACAACGTGAACTTGTATGATTTCAGGTTCAAGAAACTCGCCTCTGTATCTTACAATGAGGAGATTAACTTTGCTCAGATATTTGACAATTACGTCATGATTACAGCACAGGATGGTGAGATTGATATCCTGGAGTATGAAGAGGATGAGATTGTAGCACCAAGTGCCCCAGGTGAGTCGAAAGCGAATAAAAAGAAGAGCAAGAAACTCACCAAATTGCATAAGTTGAAGAAACTCTCTTTACCGTCAATGTTATCAGATATCATTATAACGTCTGGTTGTATTGCGAGATCATCCCTTCTCAACTATGTGATGATAGGTGATACTTATGTTAAGAGGAATGTCACAAGTGAGTCAGTATCTCCCGATGATGATGGAGAGTCCACACTTTTCTTTTTGGTTACCGTTGATAATCGTATCCTTGTGTTTGACAAGAACCACGAGCAGAAGGTGTTTGAGCTCAATCATGTGAGCAAATTTACCGAATATCTCAACGTTGAGTTGATGATGGCCAACTATTCAAGTGTCCCTGATCCCTTCATCAAGCAGATAGTTGTTTCCACTCTTGGTGACTCCATATCTAAGGAGGAGTTTCTCACCATTCTCACAATTGGTGGTGAGTTGATCATGTACAAGGTGTTCTTTGACACTACTACTGGCTTGTATAAATTCATGAAGATAAATGAGATGGCTGCCTTGCCTGTAACGGGTGCTCCGGGAAACGCGTTCCCACAAGGAACTCGTATTGAGAGAAGGCTTGTGAAAATTGATGACCTGAACGGCTACTCTACAATTTTGGTGACCGGTTATACATCCTATTGTATAATCAAGACGCACACCTCGATGCCGAAGATCCAAAAGTTCACCAATATGTCTTCACTCGCCTTCTCTAACTTCAACACCATGGATATTTCTAAGGGACTCATCTTTATAGATGGGTTAAAATCTGCTCGTATCTGCCAGTTGGATTTGGACTTTGACTATTCCAATAGGGTTCCCGTCAAGCAGGTTCCTGTCGGTGAGACAGTTAGAAAGATATCCTTCCACGAGGCATCCAACACTTTCATTGCAACCACATTCAGAGATATCCCTTACATTTACCTTGACGAGGATGGCAATAAGGTTGCGGGAATTGACGAGGCGTTGAACAAACCAGCCCGTAGCTATAAAGGCTCAATCAAGCTATTCTCACCAAAGAACTGGACTGTGATCGACTCAATCGAGTTGGAAGACAATGAGGTGGGAATGGGACTGCAGAGCGTTCAGTTAGACATCTCAAAGGTGAAGGGCCAACAAGGTGTACCCCCGAAGCTCAAGGAAATGGTGTTGCTGGGGACAGGCAGATATAGGACCGAAGATCTCGGTGCGAATGGCGCCTGCAGAATATATGAGGTTATTGAGATTGTGCCTGAAGAAGGTAGACCTGAGGCCAACTTTAAGCTCAAGCAGATTTTTGAAGAATCAGGTAAGGGAGCTCTGGTATCAGTTCATGAGGTTAGCGGGTATTTCCTCACAACCCAGGGCCAGAAGATCCTCGTTAGAGCAATGAGAGATGATAATAACGTGGCACCTGTTGCATTTTTGGATACTGCTGTTTGCGTGCATGAGGTGAAGTCGTTCAAGGATTTGTTATTGCTTGGAGACTCCCTGCAAAGTGTCCAGTTGGTGGGGTTCGATGCTGAGCCATATAGGATGTTGGCCCTAGGTAAGGATACCACCAAGCTCGATGTCAGGGCGACTGATTTTATCACCTATGATGGCAACCTGTACATTCTGGTTGCTGATTCTGAACAGCTGTTGCACCTACTGCAGTATGATCCGGATGATATCGCTTCCTCTCAGGGTCAGAAGCTGATGAGAAGGTCTGTCTTTAGATCCAACGGAGATGTCGTTCGCTTGACCAAGGTTCCAAAGAGATTCTCCTTGTTTTCACAAGTGCAGATTTCTCAGAGACTGGCAGTGAGCGATAATGATTACGAGTTTGAATGTCTGGGAGGAAACGCCGATGGTTCCTTCTTCAAGGTGACTCCTCTATCGGAGGATAGTTACAGAAGGCTCTATGTTATACAGCAACAGATGTTTGACAGGGAATCACACCATGCTGGTCTGAACCCGCGTCTGAATAGATTTGGAAACATCATCGAGAGTTCACCTGCAGGTGTTTCCCGACCCATTCTGGATCTCGATGTCATCTCCAAGTTTATCAACCTCGGCGAGGAAAGGAAGCACGCGCTTGCTGCCAAGGCTGGAAAGAACATGTACGGTAAGATCTACAGAGATTTCATTGACCTAAATTAGTGTGGCAGCCAGGGATGGGGGTTGCAGCTGATTATAAGCCCAAGCATGTGTACTATAGAACAAAATAAAATGGTGAAGTTTTACCAGTAAACCAATTTTGAATGATTGTTTAATTTGATTCACATACAAGATGCTATAGCTTCGGCAAGTGCAGGAATAAACTTGAACGTGTCACGTCCCATTATCCATATTGTTTCCTATTTGCATGATTAAACTACTTGTCATATTCTGATTATAGTTACCATATACTGATGGAATGGAAGCCAGGGTGTCCCTAGCCATTAACCATTAAGTAGTATTAAGTACGCTTGTACGATAGGCTGCGAGAAAACCGAGTCAGACGACACGCACAGCACACACTGCCAAATAGCGCTGCAATTTCTCGGCCAAATTGCAGGGCGGCGTGCCTGCCTTACCGGTGTTCCCTGCGGTGCTGCGAAGGACAACGTAGAGAAGGCTCGCTTATCATCGCCTGGGCGGCATTTGCACCAACCTTGGCCACAGTAAAGACAATCCCTGCAATGGCTTATAGCTGTTAGACCTTGGAGAGAAGCCAGTCTCACTCAAGGGTCTTACACTGAAACCAATATGAATAAGCTTATCTGTATGGAGTGCTCAGTTAAATGAGCGTCGGTGGTCGGTACCTGTTGGGGGCTACACAGGCACCTCATCAGCCGGGGATAGGGGAGACCTAAACGGATGCATCCAGACATGAATGCGCGTTGCAGATAATCAGTTCCCTAAGGCTGCACGGTAAAAGCGTAGGCATAAGAGGCACCGATCCGTAGAACGCATGCCTGCCATACGATAACACAGACAGAGTTGGCTTCTTGGCTTCTTGGCTCTTGGTGGAATACCTGCTAAAGGTAGGAATTGAGGATTTTAATTTTTATGAGTGTAGTTTGCTCAAAGAATTGTGTGCATGGAAATTGTGTCTGCTAGCCAGTGGTATTGCGATTGAAATTTGTTTCCTTTCCATTTTTAGCTCATAACTTTTGCATCCACTTTTCAGAGCAGCACACTGCTCTATGCATACTTGTGGGTAGATACGGGCCCCTTTACAAGAAGCACGGTGTGATCCACTTAACTAGTGGTTCGCCGTGTGTGTTATAGCCATGACTATGAAAAAAAGGTACATCGCAAGAATTCCGGGAACTTCGAAGGCTCTAGTTGGTTTGCTGTTTTCCCGGAGTTCGTTTCCATTATCTCATGCTTTCCACATCTCTACTGGAACGCGCTACAATGCCACAACAGCTACAAGTCTAGCGTCACCAGTCCCGGAGGATATTTCACCAAAAGATGCTATCCAGCTTCTTGCACGCATCAAACAGAAAGCGATTGACAGCGAGTGGAGACTCTACGATGACAACATATCTGCCTACCAAGCTAAACTCATGTACATAACATTGCAGTCGGTATTGGAGGGCAATAAGCGACCATATATGGAGCTCTCCAGGCTGTCGAGATCTAAAGATTCAACGTCCACTCCGTTTCAGGCGTTCCTGCGTGAGCACTTCAGCACAGGGAAACCAGTGAGCCCAGGCTACAGCTTTCTCTACTGCAACCCAGTATCCTCCGAGGGCGAATTGGGTGTGGATGGCTATGACAATTACCATGCTCCTTCCTACTTTGACACACACTCGAACAAATTCACAATGGAGTTTTTCAAGCGTAGAATGTGGGTGTCTGGCTCAATGGAGTTCGCACCCACTGATGAGGGCCTAAAGTTCGGGGGCCGCACCGAGTTCGTTGAACGAGTCAAGAGATTCAGCTATAGGACTGGAGGGAACCCTCTTGACCCAAGCTTCAAAGTTGCTGTTGAATATGACAAAGGGTATACAGTGCCCGAGTCTTCACCTACAAAGTTTCTTGCTAGGGATATCAGAAAGGTTTATTTCATGAACGAGACATTCAAGGAAGACACCAGTACCTCTTCCGAGGATAACATTACCCAGGAGCTAGCCGTGCTACCACACAAGGTCCCAGATCATGAAGTAACAGTCACCATATCTGACATTGCGTGTCTACGCTTCAGCGCTCTCACATTCAACGCACATAAGATTCACTATGAAAAGGACTACACCACCAAGATGGAGAATTACCCAGACCGCTTGGTGGTGGCTCCGCTGCTGGTCAGCCTGCTATTGCAGTTCTTTCAAAACCAAGTTTGTGGTGGATTTCCCGGTGGAAACTCAGTTCAGGTTCAAAGTTTGAAGTATAAAATCCCAAGTCCCGTGTTTGTGAATGAGACCGTGAGACTCTGTATCGCAAAGGAAGGCCCCAATCAGTTCAGTCTTTGGATTGACGATGGCAAAAACGGTACTGTCTATTTCGATAGTGAACTCACCACATATGCTTCTTGATTGGCAGGAGCTGATCCCTTTTTGTTATATCAACACTTCTTCCGTGATTATATCAACGCCTCCATCTTAACCGGTGCGATACTTTCTTCTTTGTGATTCTTTTTATCCTGGTATGTTTTTTTGCTGCTAGAAGTGTTTTTTTCTCTGAGGCAAAGGCTTCTCCTGTACTTGTACGAATATTTTTGCTCTGCATGTTTTATACTATATATAGATTGCGCATTTTTACACCTCATATAACGCTGGAGTATATGATTAATACATTGAACACTATACACATGCGTCATCACACTCGTCCGCACCATGGGATACTCTCATCCATATCATCATCATACAACCCCAAAGCACGCAGTTTCCCCTCCTGCGATTGCCAGTGGTGCAACTTGTTTTCCGGCTTCCTATCCATGTCTATCATTGTCATCGACACTCTACAACTTTGATTGAAACTGACACTCTCCTTGGAGTTTACAGCCCTCTCAAACCTCATTATTATAGAGACATCCCTCATTGTCATGCTTCGTGAAAGATGCTTAAATTCGGTGTCGGTGATGGCTTCTTGTGAGAGAGTACGATGAATGTCTGGTACATCTCTGGTTTGCAAACTCTGAATCTTGGCAAACAACTTTGTATCGACTATTGCACTCTCTAGAGCTTCCTTGAATTCGACAACATACGATGGAGAAAAATCTGAGACAGCTTTAGAGATGGTTGAGTCCACGATTAACGCCTTTGTCACTAGATCACAATACCGGCCTAGTGTACCACCCTGCAACAGATCAAGAGGGCAAATTCTCCCTGATAAAAGTCTTGATCTTTCGTCACTCTTTTCAGTAGGACTCTCAAGCACTTTTGTTCCTCTGTACGCTAGCATTGCACAGTTTCTACAGTATTTGGCTCCAACAGGAGGACTGCTCAACCATTTGGGTTTCATTTCAACGACGGCTGTGTTCCATGTCGTACCATTCAAGTTGAAGAATGTGACCTTGAAGTGTTTGCCCGCATGTAGTGAGAGAGATTGGTGCAAATCAGGAACTCTATAGAGATCAGGCATGAGAATCCCCTGGGGCTTATTCTTGTCGATAAGTATGCCCTGTTGTTCCAGGATCCGAGTCATTGTTGCTACCCATCGCGATGGAAGATCTATGAGTTCCATCGTTACAATCTGATCAGAATCAAAGTGAGGAGCGATTTCGTCCCTGACAAAGGCACATATCTGCTGATTGCTCACCGTGGAGGGATTTGATGCTGAAGAGCCCCCACCGCATACCAGTAGTCTCAGACGGAGCACCTTACCAGTATATTGGGCATTGGCTCCGTTATACTTTAACACGAGATTTGCCCCACCACATTTAAAGACTTCCCACTCAGTGGGTGGCGGCAATGGAGACATTGGAGGATATGGCAGCAGATGTGGAAGGCTTCTGTTCAATAGCCCATGTCTGATGCGTTATTACAGAGTGCTGCTGGTATCTGTCATGTCAAAGGAACCATTGAGCTCGAACGTTTCGGCGGGATGATTGATCAAGCAACGGAGAACTAATTTAAATTGTCACCTAGTCAGTCTCCTGTTCTCTTAACAAATTTTGTGGGGATATCTCTGACTATTCCTCCACCACGCAACATGCATCTTGATTCTGCAGTGTTAATTCATGCAATATGCAGTGAGTATTGATAGGGAAGGGATGTATGCAAGTTTTCAAGAGTTATGTTGTATATATCTAAGTGGATATAGAGCTACTACAACTGATGAAAAACTTATTCACTATGTGTGGGCCGTTGTGACCGCATTCATTTCTACGTACATATCTATTTTACCACATATTTTAGCTAATGCATTGTTCATGATTCCTCGAGATCTCTATCCTTCCATCTCTTGTACGCTGCATCCAGCTCCTCTGGGGTGAATGTTTTCTTAACGCTGTGGATATCATTGGAAAGGATCACTGTTCTTGGGCCGTGAAGTTCTATCATCACCTCGTTGGGTGCCACGAATGCCCTGAATGTGTGCTTTGTAACCCACCTCCAACTAGTTGAAGCTACACTAGTGACTGTGCCTAGTATTCCCATGGCGTACGTGGAAACTCCAGATAGAGGAGCTAGGGGTGAGTGAGCCTCTTCGCTTGCCTTTTCTGATACCTCTTGAGTCTTTGGGGCGTCCGCTTCTGCTCTTGAAGATACCATTATTTTATCTAAACCATTCTTAGCAGGGACCACAATCCAGTTGTTTAGCACTGGTGATACTCGTTTCCACAGCTGAGATACTCTGGACCTGAGAGAAAATTGAGGCAGAGACAAATCAACCACAGTTCTTCTTACAACTTGGTTGATGGCTAGTAACTCTTCTGCTTTGTTGCTGTAAGTGTATGCGACAACCGATGAAGGTGCAGCAAAAAGCGATTCACCTTGCTGGATCTGCACTTGCAACAGCTGTCCTGGGGCTGAAAGAGCGATTGTGCCCTCCCCGGAAATGTCAACGGAGTTATGGGTATTAACGGCAGAGATCACTCCCTCATGAGATCTGATGTGTTTTGGATTAACCCTCATGTCCAAATACACACCAGTCCAAGCTATGATGTTATCTTTACTGCGCACAGTCCACTGCCTTCCATTGCTTTTGTCCTCTACACCCAAAATCGCGTAGCTCTTATTGGCACCCTTATTGGAGAGGAGTAGTGACAATGGGGATGTGTTGAAACATCTTTGATATAACAAGCCGCCGCTTCTTCTCTCCGATAGTGTAGATGTCAATGGGCCAACTCTACCCAATTCAACGTGCATCTTCGAAACATCTCCATTAACAGCCACGAGGGATTGTGAATGACTATCGTAGCGCACATTTAGTATGGATGAAGCAGGAAGCCTGATGTTCAGGAGGGGACTGCCACTGCCTCCAATTATCTCGAATTGAGCTTTTTCTGAAAACGGACCCGCACCAGTTACTTTGGGAAGGTCATGAATTGGTTCAATTACGTTCTCCTCTGTTTTTCCGCCAAACAGTGATGTTATGCTATTGAATGCTATCGACCTTCGCTGGTGTGCGACTGACACTGATATACTACCCTTCAATGCTCTATGTAAAGCACAACTGCCGAGGAGATTCCTCGACTGAGGGCTAATTGGCAACGACACCAACATTGATCGGTTCATTGAAACCATCCTAATATGCGTCATTTGAAATATCATGCAAGGGTCTTGGTCACTATCAACTTTTCACTGCTCTCTCTTCTATCTAGACGTTAGCACCACTCTCTCCAGCCGATGCAATTGGCACGCACATTAGAGGGCATCCATCGCGACCTTGAAAGGTGCCCAATTGGTGGGCACACGCATTTTAAGTTATGAATATGATTAAGCGATCAATAATATATATAGGCATATATATCTGTATATCGATGTGATTTCTACTAATATGTGGCTCTAACTCTGTACTCACAGCTATATACACGTAACCGAATCAAAACAAAGATGCAACCCACGAGACAACACTACCTACAAAAGAGCCAATGTAGCCGCCTGCCACCAGAGTGATGGGCCACTGCTGCCAGTCTCTATCCCAGTCCAGTGGAATGGGAATGACTCCTAACCAGGTACCGATTATTGCGCCAATGGCCATTCCGTAGCATTGGTGAATGTAGAAATCGGGGCCAAGTTGGAATGTGAGGAGCCTATACCATATAGCGGATGGAGTCAGGAGCGGGAGCTCGGTAGTGCTAGCTGACACTTCGGAGTTATCAACCACTTTGTACACCGACAAAAGAGGTAAAACAAAAAGCAGGGATAAGTGACACGCAAGCAAGTACGTCTGTAGTGACAGTGTGCCAACAGGAGCTCCAAAGAGCAAGAGAGTGACAAAAATTGGTACAGTAGATGCTGCCGTTATCCCCAGGGCTAGGGTAAGGTACAATTGATCGCCAAATGAAGGCAATGTGAAAGCTGTAGCTGTTGTCTGCTTTTTCGACATTTGCACCGGTGTGTTAGCCTTTCTCTTTTTAGATCTCTTTATCTTTGGATCCCTCGTGTTGGCCATTAACCAAAGGGAGAAAGCAATCTGCAGGCCAGCCAATGTTGGCAAGGAGGCCGTAAGAGCCGATGATGCATCGTCTGTTATGTTGTAATAGTGAAAAAGTGCATACAACACCCCAAGTGCATGGAAAGGAATGTTGGCAATACTGGAGTTGAGTACAGGCAATGACTCTTTCAACTGCCTCTGTTGCTGAAGCAGAAGGATTGCATTAGCTCCATCTGCAACGTCATCGTCAACTTCAAATGACGTGTCGAGCTGTTCCTCGAATTTGTCTTCGGTAACCACCTGATCTGTAGCTCCTCTCACAGGTGTAGATGGTTCAGAAAACGATACCGTTTTCTTCATACGCGGCGTATGTGACATTGTTTTCGGTGGCTAATAGCTGTAAGGATGAATCTCGTGAAACCTCAGTGTGTTCCACATACAAAGCTGTAGGATTCTGCACGATTGGAAAAAAGTAAGAAAAACCAAAACTTTTTATTCAATTGATCTATGAAACTGCAACGCAAATCTCGCAACACAATTCTGACAACAGAACTACACACAAGGTAAACTGCTCGCCTCACTTCAGTAGAGATCTCACTCTGTGAATCTCCCTCAGTTTACATTTCGTCCCAGGCTTTGATCCACCACTCCGTGTGTAAACGCCTGGCATAACTGTACGGGCAAACTCCGCTGGAGAAACACGTCTAGCGCATAATATTCAAAGGCATACACACACACCACACACATAGTCCACACGTTGTAGAAGTAGCGTGCCTGCCCTGTTTTGCCCAACTGCCCTTTTCTGCCCTGCTCTTCTCTTCCCAACCCTGTACTGAGCGGTGAGATGGGACTCAGCTTAAGCTTACAGGCAAGATAGGGCGGGGCACGCCGCTCGAAGAAGGTTACCTACCAACTCTGCGTGGGCTCTTTCGGGTCTGCTCCTCCTCACACATCCCCACCATGCATGCTGTCTCTGCACGTGGATTTATTTACTAGTTACTGCATACATCATCTCCTCTCTATGCAGCAGATAGAGGCGGGCCCGCAGATACCCCAGAGGTTATCGTGTTGAGCAAGGAGGGCAACAGGTGTCTACCTCTACCTCTGAGTGTGGCATAGGGATATATAAGTTGCTTGGATCCTTCATACTCACAAGGTGGACGGAGGCGATCTTCTGGTGAGAAAGTTTCCTGCGTAGTTTCTCTTCCAGCCATAGGCTTTGCAGCAGTTGCGTCTTCAACCATGCATCTTTATAACAGCATTTTGCTCGTTTCGTTGTCGCTGGCTCAGGGGAGCCGTGCAGCCAAGCCGTATCCTCAGAGCTCTAAGGATACATCGAATCTTCTACATCACTTAGCAGGGTCTGGACCATACGTCGATGGCATCGGATACGGCATTGATGCCTCGACACCGGATCAGTGCACCGTTGATCAAGTACACCTTATGATGCGCCATGGAGAAAGGTACCCAACTCAAGGCGTCGGCAGAGCGGTGAAGCGGGTTTTTGAAAAGTTAAAGAGTGCAAATGTGGCAGAGTACGTGGGTCCACTTGCGTTTGTGAAGGATTGGGTGTTCTTCATTGAAGACAAGCATTACCTGGAACAGGAATCCTTCAAAGGTCCTTACAGCGGTCTAGACGATGTGTACTCCTATGGCACTCACCTCAGAGAGGAGTATGGCCACCTGTGGGATAAATCCTCCGTTGTCCCCATCTTTGCTGCCGGTCAGAAGAGAGTGGTGGATTCTGCTAGATACTTTGCCAAAGGTTTCTTCAACTTTGATTATGACCAGTACGCCTCCATACAGGTGATTCCTGAAAGAGCATCACAGGGGGCGAACAGTTTGACGGCTCGTGATGCTTGCAGCAATTACAATTCTCATTATAACGATGCAATTCTCAAGTCGTTTAATCTGGATGTTTTGCAGTCTGAGGTCGATAGGCTCAACAGGCTCTCCCCAGGTTACGACATCGCCATTCCTGACATTATCAATCTTGTCGAATACTGTGCATTCGAGCTGAATACACGTGGAAGCTCAAAAGTCTGTGGTGCTCTATCACCAAATGCCTTCTTGATTAGGGAGTACACCCGTGACCTTGACTTTTACTATCACTATGGTCCGGGATACTACCTCTCGTATCCCATTGGCTCGGTTTATGTGAACGCAACTACCACTCTTCTCGAGCAAGGTCCGAAAGAGGCTGGCTCGCTCTATCTGTCCTTCTCCCACGACACAGACATCATGGTCATCCTCACAGCGCTGGGACTCTTTGAAAACGGAAGCGACTTACCCACCGATGGAATCGATTTTGGACGGGTATTCAGGGTCTCAGAGACAGTTCCAATGGGTGGACGCCTTATAATTGAAAGACTATCGTGCGGCGATGAAGTGTATGTTAGGATCAAGATCAATGATGCGGTGTTTCCTATTCCAGGATGCAACGATGGTCCTGGGTTCACCTGTTCTCTCAAGAATTTCAGAGAGTATACCGATGACTTACTTCAGGGTACCACATATGCGGAAGAATGCGGTTTAAGTAGTACAGCTCCACAATATTTATCTTTCTTTTGGGATTGGAAGGTGACCTTTGAAGACAATTGAGTGGCAGCTCAACTCGTGCCCCACAAAATATAAAATTATGATCAATCTGTTGACGTATCTAGACAACTTTATACAGTATCAGTTCAATATATACAGTTACTCCTCGCTCTTAGTTTGCAGAAATTCAGTTCTTCAATCCCTTGTTCCTCTGCTCTACAGCCTGTTCGAGCTTCTGTGGGGAGGAGAAGTATTTCTGGAAGAAGCCAAGGTCTTCCTTTCTCATTGCATCACCTGGGTTCTTCGCAATGATACACCAGGTCGTACCAAAATGCATTCTCTTCTCCTCGGTGATCTCAAGTCCTGACGCATCAACGATTTCTCCAATGTCGAGATTCCATCTGCACCCCCACTTCTCCGAATGGTTCTTTGCCCTACGATCCAGTTGGCCATTGATGAAATCGTACGTTCCTCTTCCGTGCTCCAAGAGGATAATACGACCACCAGGCTTCAGCAGCTGACGAAAGTTTGTCAGCGCCTTCACAGGATCTTCATGGGAGCAGAGCCCAAACGTTTCAACAATTGTATCGTACTTGACTTTCACAGATGAGCCACTTTCCTTGACATCTGATATTTCAGAGCTTGTCCCCATAGCTACAGCATCAATAGCATTGGAGCCGCCTTGAGAAGCTGCCCCTGACAACTCTAACAAGTCCTCTGCTTTGCCAACCACGAACCCGGCTTTCTTGAATTTGGGGAATTTGTCTCTAAACTTCTTATGGGTGATTTCCATCATTTTGGCCGATGGGTCTAGGAAGGTGATAGAATTGATTCTAGTAGGGTCGATATATTTGACATTCCTTCCTGTTCCGGAGGCAACCTCCAAAACGTCGCCAAAGGCATGCTTCATGAGCCATTTCCTTCTGCCTCCGATAAATGCGAGAGTCTCTTCCATGCCAATCTCACTGTCATAGTTAGGAGCGATACCGTCGTAGAACTCTGTTAGATCTTTGGGGGGAAGAATAGAGTTCTCAATGGAGCGATCGATTATGTCTTCAATATCGCTAGGCTTTGGCTCAAACTCGCCCAATTTGCTTCGTTCTTCATCGTTGACAGCTTTGGCCCTGGCATTCATGTATTGGTTCTGTAGTTTCCCGTATGCCTCTAATCTCACCCTAGCTGATGTTCTGATTGTGTCGTGGCTGAGCTCTTTCAAGTGGAGAGTCTGCCATTCTGAGAGTGTTTCGCCATTGGCTAATTTGTCGAGCAGTTCCTTCTTCTCGGCATCTTTAGCATACACCTTCTGGAAGTATCTTATTCCGTACAGCATGAAACCTGCATATGCCAAAATATACCACTTGATCATCTTCTTCTGGAACTCTTGCGAACCGGCAATGGCACCCCATCTTCTGATTCTTGATCCAGAATTGATTGCCTCCTGAAACTTTGCCTCCTCCTCTTCGGCTTTGATCTCCTCCGGAGACTTAGTGCGTTTGGTCTTTCCCTGGAAGATCACCTTCTTGGGCTGTGCGTCCACTGCATATGTTCTGAAGTGGATTATTCTTGAGGCCCCGGCACTCCTGCCTCGCACAGAGGCAAGCTCTCGGGAAAGGTTGCTTCTCAACATTGCAGCATTCCAACTCATGTGCTAAATAACAATGCCATGCAAAAAAACTAATATCGTGGCTACAAGCTTTCTTTCATTCCCCGGTTCACTCATATACATCTAATGCACCGTGCCATGCCATCCTCCTCAACTTTTCACACCATCTCCCCTCTGTACTGCACACACCCAAACTCTCGGCCTCTCACCTCCCCACTGTGAAGAGGCCCGCGAAGCCCCAGGCTCTTCCTCTCTCAGTAACATATATTTGAGTCGGACTAGAACTTGCCGGACACTACATTGTGAACTAACTTCGCAACTGAGCAAAAGTTTAACTCATGTGAAAAACTCATTTGAAAATACTACAGATATCTAACAATAACAATAATAACCTTTAACACGATCTCTCCTCCACGGCCCCTTCCGCCTTTACCTCCCCGCAGCATTGCAGCGTCTCCCTCTGTCACTCCCCATGTTTATGCAGCAAAAAGTGCCCGCAAGGAACCTCTTCTCCCCTCCTGCCTTAAGTGCATCATCCATCAGCTTATGCCGCTTCTTCCCTGTGTTTCCCTTCCAACCTTGCAGGGACGGCCTACTGACTCTCTACTGAGCACACCCAGCCCTGCAAAGGGCATCCTGTCGCGTCCTCTCCCAAACCACGCACCTGCTGGTGTGCGAAATTCTAATGTGATGGGGCTGCTGGAAATTGTATATACACAATGCAGACGAAGAGATATACAGATGCTCCGACCATGCCTATATAGCAATAGTGGTTTTAGAGGTTGAAGGAAGAGTTCATTAACGAGAACACGTTTGAGCACACTTTTACAATTCATAAACCACAAGCACAATAAAGTTTTCGATTGTGTATTGTTGTGTTTGTTCGGGTACTTGCTGAGTTCCTGTGGTAATTGGCCATCGTGTACTTGGTCCTGTCTCGTCGTGTGAAGCTTTGCTGGAGGTATTGTGAATGGATTGTTACTTTGCTCGCATTGATCTTTCCAGGCACCAGTCAAAGGAGAAAATACGCGTTGCTGATACATCCAACATCGTTGTGTATTCGAGAGCAGCCGTTCCATCGTTTGCCGAGGAACCTCTTCCATATAGGTATTTCTGATCACCACGGATTGCATGCCAAGTGGGGATCTCCACAACCAGCAATCAAACACTAACCTATTACGCTATCAATTTTTTTTTTTTGTGTTAGCTGCCATTACTCAACGCTGAATCATTTACAGATCGGTTAATCATCGAGGTGCTCATACATCGCCACATTGGCAAAGAAAAAACAGTAATAGAAGGAATCACATAGATATACATAGAAGAGAGAACAAACAAGCAAACAAACCTTCGTTGCAATGGATACCAACGGTGTGAATCAGATCGTTGCCGCTTTGGATGTGATCTATCGGCCGTCGTCCACCAATGACCAAAGACGTCAGGCGCAGGACGTAAGTATACTAACCATACCATCTCAACAACCAGGTCGTTGTTGTGAGGTTCCGTAACACTATCACTACCTTCATCACCACCTACTAACATGAATCTCAGTTCCTGGAGGTGGTTAAAAAAGAACCCGAATATCCATTTTGGGGATACCAGCTCGCCCTTCCTGATAACAAATATGACTACATCGTGAGACACTTCGGACTTGGTCTCCTCCAAAGCGGCATCCACAACGATTACTCCTCGTATGATCTCAGCAAACAGGTGGCCGTGAGAAACTGGGTGGTGGAACTAGCCACGAAATCATCTAGCACCGATCCGCATTACATTAGGGAGAAGATCGGCTTTCTCTGGGTCGCAGTAGCCAAGAGATGTTGGGGTACCTGCCTCAAGCAGGTGGATGTGAGAAATGACAATCAATTCACAGAGGAAGAAAAGCTCACCTCTTGGGCTTCCATGGACTCTAACCTGCTAGAATTGTGGGATTACAGTGAAGCAACGCGTGAGCTGTCTCTGATCATCTTCAGAACGCTCTTTGAAGATATTTACCTTCTGGATGACCCTGTAGTGTCTTCGAGAAGCAACATTTTGACATCCTTGTGCCCAGAAATTGTTACCTCGGAAGAGATACTACTTTTCAAGTACGAGCCAAACGATTACCTCAAAGTATTCTGTGCTCCCGGTGATCGTTGGCTCATTAGGTGGTCGAACTTTTTGGAGGAGTGCATTCAGCAACTCTCCAAGGCCGACGTCAACAGCAACAATGTGGATCCCAGCACAGTAAAAAGATGTGAGACATTCACAATTCGCATTTTGCAGACACTCAAGACATGTCTTCATTGGATTATCCCATTAGCCTTCAGAAGTGCGCACATCCTGGAGAAGCTGAGCCAGTGTTTGCTGCTCTCCTCTGTCCAGATAAAAACTCTGGCAACAGACTGCCTTCATGTTCTCTTCACTAGGTCTTTCAGTGATGAGACAGATTTCAACGAGGTGGTTGGTGCAATCTTCCAGTCTGAAGGTATCCAGCTGTTTAGCCAAATCTTCAATTCGCTCCAGATTGATCCGGATGATATTGACGAGCAGAGGTATGCATTACTCAAGAAGCTGGTGGAGATGATTGTTGGCTTAAGTGAGTACTTGAATGTGCTCGATAACGGAGCTTCAAAGTTCAAACTCCCCGCTGGTTCCGACATACAGGGCTACTTGAAGCTGGTGTTGGAAACCACGGCACATGATTCCCTAATCATCTCAGGGTTGTCGTTGCAGTTCTGGTGCTCTGCTCTTCGTATTGATGAGTTAAGCAGTAAACCTGAATTTGATCTCGTGCTGCCACGTCTGTTGGAGATTGCCTCGAACCATCTGCTCAACTACGAAGACTTTGCAGAAGACTCCAACGCCGCAAAGAAGTTCCTCGCTGTGGATTTCGAGGCTCAGCCAGAGGCACACGTTTACCTGGGTAATTACAAGAAACTTGTTGACGACATAGTCAGAATCATCGTTTGCAAGAAACCACAGGATGGGTTAGCCTGGCTTGAGAACAGACTGGAGCAATTCTACGGGTCCAACATTGGCCAACATGCTATTAATGACAAGAAGTTGGTGTATTCTGGTGAAAATGCGGAACCCTATATCTATGGCTACAGCCAATTTGTGCTTGTAGAAGCCTGTGTGAGGGGTATTACCAGATGGCAGATCTGGTATGAGGGTGATGATATAGAAGCGAGAAAGCAATACCTCAACAAACTGGTGGAGGAATTATGTGACAGACTTCTGATGCTTCAGGTGCATGATCCAATGCTGTTGCGTAAACAAATCCAGACACTTGTACAGTTCACTCCCCTTTTGAAGGGTGTGTCTACATTAATGTTCAAAGTGTTGGAGAAAGTGATGGCCTCATGTACCTTTGAATACCCAGAGAATGCGGACGATGAAGAACGTGAGTTCATTAGAGATCTCCGTACTAGCGGTGGAACGGAGCTCAACAGATTGGCCTACCTCATGCCTGAGTCGTTGAAGGACATTCTCAACGACCTTGAGAGAGTCATCTCCGAGGTTGTGGCTTCACGTAAGTTGACCGACCATGAAGCCGTTGCCTTCAAATCTTTCTTACTAGTTGTTTCGCAGAGATCCTCCATCGACAACAAAGCAGAAAGGTTCAGTACGATCGTTGATCCGGAGTTGTCGGCGTGGTCTGACCCAGCAACAGAGAAGGGTCTCTTGGAGCTCCATTGGTTCATGGAAAGACTTGGGATTGTCCGGATTGCCGAGTACTTCCAGTCTAGGGGCATCACCGCTGATACTGACCTTCTCAAGGCACAGATGGACGACGTCGGCTTGGCCCTCAAGACAGAGCTGAAGAACCATTGGTCATCAGTTTTCCCAATCAGGGCAACCCGCATATTTATCCAGTACTCTATTGAGAAGCTCGATCACAATTCCGACACATACAAAGAGTTGCTCGCTCTCTGGAAGCCTCGTGTCCAGCCAATTCTACCCCATATCCTGCAGCTGGTTTCTCAGATCCAACGGTATCACGACCCTGCCAACTGGGTGGATCTCCCTATTGAAGTACAGAGTTTTGTGAAGGATTCGTGTACGGAGAGATTTTGGCAACAGGGTGTGAGTATCCAGAGTAAAGATTCTTTCATGGAAGAGAACGTTAAGGCTATGCATACACTGCGTGACTTCGCTGACTCAGTTGGTCATATCGTGAGATACACCCGTGAATATGCATACCTAACAATCAGCTCAATCTCAGAGCTGGAAGAGACTCTCTACGAAATCCCCAACATTGCCTCTCTGCTGTGGAATGCGCTCGCTGGTGATAGCGTGGGTATTTCGCTTCACTCATGGAGGCATCTGACAAACCTGGTACTCAGAAATGTGATCAGAAACTGTCCATCTGCATATATCGAGCCTTTCCTGACAGAGCTTCTACCGTTGGCACTGCCTAGAATGGATGCTCTCCTGGTGGAGAGGTGGGAGAAGGTGTACATGAATGGTCTCCAGCTAGAAGGTAATGAGACCGATGAGGCACTTTCTGAGGAAATGATGGAGGAGCACATGCTGAGACAGCTAACCGCTGTTGTTGACAGAATGCTAATTGATTTGGTTGGACAGATGGGCAACAGCAAGGTGGTTCCGCGCCAAGCGGAAATAAGACAAGTAATCTTCAGCAACAAAGCATTGCTTGCACCACTTTTGCAGATTCTCTGCCATATCATCATGTTCAAGGATACTCGTTGTTCGTTCAACGCGATCCTGATCATTAGAAATATGTTGGGTGAGATCCTTGGTTATGATGATGAAGTGGACAGGTATCTATGTGACAATCTGACAAAGGCACTCCTCCATGTTTTGACAGACAACTTCTTTGCGGACACGCATCCTGAGGCTGGTTACGCTTTGACTACGCTGTACGTGACATTACGTGCCAAGTCTCCATATCCTGCAGAGGTGCTCCAAATGATTCTACCTCAACTCACCACAAAGATGATTGCTGACTTGGAAGAGCTATTGCTCAACTCTAAATCCTTGAGACAGCAGCGTAATGCCTTCCTGCAGCTACTATCAAATGCCAAAAACATGGACGATGCTGCCCGCAAGGAGGAGAGAACCAAACAGTTGGAGATGGCATCCAAAAGGACCAAAAAAGGTCATCTGGTGAACGGCACTGGAACAGGCACAAATGTCATGGATGATCCATTCGTGGAGAATGGTGCCCTGAACAATCTCTTTGGGGATAGTTGAACAGCCGAATAATCGCTGGTCATAGCACCATCTTATTGGGGTATCCCGCCTGAGGCTGCTCAGCTGGAGTACACTCAATCCACATTTGTAGATATTGTATACTATTCTGTTGTAAAAATATATCAGTTTCACCACAATGGCTTCTGGATTTCATTAAGATCATCATTATATACACAACAAATAAGTGTTTCAACTATATGGAGTGCCCTGCTCAAACACTTTATCCAAGGTGAACATGGTTGAACGCAGTTTTTCATCATCCCATGTTGATCCGTAGATCTTCTTAACCATCAGAACGAAAGCGTCTCTTGAAAATTCAGCTTTGAGCCTTCTCCCTAAAGAGTATTCCACAAAATCATCCTCTTCTACTCTTGATTCGGCTGGTGCTGCACCATTGCCCTCAGCAGTGCTGAACTTGGTCACCTTTTGTGAAATGTACTCATTTTTTTCCATGGTGTTGAGGTGGTCTTGTATGGTTCCCTTATTGAGGAAAGGATACGTAACGTTTTGTCTTGTGCTGATACCAAACTTTTTCTCCAAGATATTGAAGAGTTCGACTCGATTCATGTGATTGTTGTGAACTGCGATAATGGACACAATGAGGGTAGTGAACCCCTGCTGGACCAACTCGGATACCGGTTTTGGCAGGACTGTGGGAACGAGCTCTTCTTCTGGAGTCTCCCTTAACAACTCTGATAAATTGCCAATGCTTGAAGCTGATTCTTCGAAACAGCAGCATATTATTGCTCGGAGCCTATATGGTAAGCGCGATGTCAGAATATAGGATGTCTGCGCATTGCTAACATTAGTGTTTCTTGGGTTTGATGAACTATCCTGGTTGATTCCTCCATCCGTCTGACTGTCTGTGTATTGTTGCTGTCGCCTCTTCGGTTGCCTTTGTTTCAAAGATGTCGAAGAGGCCTCTTTCATCGGCAAAGAAACCAACTCCATGCCAAAAGTGTCTCTTAGTATACTCTGCGTCACGGCAAACACGTCTGAGAATTTCACAATCACCATTGACTCTCCCTCCGCATCCCATATGTTTTTGATCACAGCTCTGGTGATTATCTGATGTTTGTTCTCGATTCCCAGTGATGCCCTGGCGAACCTTGTGGCAATCTTCCAGATGCTATCCTTTTGTGTCTTTGAAAGGTTTCTCTCCTGGAGGACAGCCAGGTGTTTCTGTCTTGGATCTTCATCGGCACTGGAATGATCATCATCGTAGTCATTGTCATTGTAATGAGGTGAGTCCTGTTCGGTGTTAGGCTGCTCCTCCTCGCTTGATCCACTGTCGTTTTCACCACTGCTATCTTCTACCCGTGAAGGCCTAGCACGCTTCCGAGAGCTAGAAGATCTGGCAGTGGGGATCGGTGAAGGTGAAGACGAAAGCTGTCTTTTCCTTGGTGGCATTTATCGGTCCGCTTACGAAAATATAGAAAAATGTAGGTTCCCACTAGGGAACGGGAACCAAAGAGGCTTTTGATTGCACATCTCCATTTATGTCACTATGCACAAAAAACAACTGCACGCAAATGTTTGTATACACACACACGCGTGCCAAATCGCGTACGCCATCACCATATAGAACCATCACCATACAGCAGCATCCCATGCTGCATCTGCCTGAGGGCTATCGCCAACTAATGCACATCGAGCACGCACTCATTACAGTCTGATCTACCCATACCCTAGTAGCGTGGTGACATTTAACGATTGTGTGGGTAACCTGGCTTTGGTACGGCCCAATTTTTTTGTTCTGTATAGGAATATATATTGAGAGTTGCCTGCCCCGTTTTTCCATATATATCTATCCCGTACCCAATCTATCACCACCATTCCATTTGGCCGTCGCTAACTCCTTTTATAATGCTCATCGCTCCTTGCGGGTTTGCCCTCCCGATCAGGCCCGGTGCTCGCCGAGCCGCAACGGTGTGTTGCTGCCTGCAGTTTATGGGTGCAGCGCTATCTGTTGGATATGCAGACCCTGCGATAAGAATGGCTGATAAAGGCGTATGCTTAGCTGCCTCTTCCCCTATATGGGAAGGAGTTGAGGGATGGCCGATGCTTGATCTGTGTGTTACTTGCTACTCTCCAGAAACTTCTCAAGTATACAGCACTTGGGTATATTTTAGAGCCTGAATTTAATTTTGGGTTTGACTCTAAACAAGTGATTTATCCGTTCTTTTGTTTGTTTTCTTTTTGTGCGCTTTCTTTTTGGTCCTGATCTCTATTCTCACTATCGCTGTATCACTGAAGAAAGCCATCAATCGTTCAACATTGGTTATGCAAAAACAAATCACATACAGCAATTGCTAAAGAATTGAGGAGGTTGGTACTTGTGATCCTTAGGCTTGATATCTGCAGTGGGAGATTACGACATTCAAAATGGACGGAAGGTTCGCCGTGCTCTTCTTTTCTGCAGTGTTGGCCATTGCTGCCGGTACGCCCTATCTCTTTGGTGTCTACTCCCCTCAATTGATGGAGAGATGCAATCTCACAGCCTCAGACGCATCTACTCTGTCGTTTGCCTCAAATATTGGATCCGCTACTGGTGGTTTACCGGCTGGCCTCTTTATAGATCACTTTGGACCCCAGACTTCGATCTTCACAGGTTGTCTAATTGAGAGTACAGGGTTCCTAGCCCTTTACTACGCCTACACCACAAGATCAAGCAATGTCCTATTCCTTTCTGTGGCTATGATTTGTGTGGGTTTCGGGTCTGTTCTCCCTTACTATGGAGCCCTCAAAGCTTGCACGACAAACTTCCCAAACCATCGTGGAACCGCGGGGGCCTTCCCAATCGCAAGCTATGGACTTTCTGCGCTGTTGTACAGTGCAATCGCAGCCACCTTCTTCAGCGGAAACACTGGCGGTTTGTTGAGGTTCATAACCATATACTGTTTCTTTTTGATTGGTATTGGTGGGTTCTTTATCCGGATATACCCACAGACAAAGACAGGTGACCCAGAGGTAGCTCATGAAGACGGCGAAGAGGGCAGTGAACCAACTGCACAGAGCGCCGATTCAAATCAAGAGGCCCATCATCATAAGGGTGGGTATGGTGGTATTTTGAGTGGGCACAGAGGATCTTTTGCCTTTCTGCATCGCAGCGATTCTTCATCGTCTCTCTTTTCTGTTGCAAGTACATTTTCTCAAACATCGAGTTCTGTCTCTTCAGTAACGGCATTTTCTGTTCCTCAGACACCAAACATGACTTCGAGCGGCAATGGGTCTCCAATGGGATCGATGTCCTCTTCCCCAAGAAATATTTCATCCAGAATGCCTGCATCTGCTCCTGCATTACCTCCATATGGTAACCAGTTGAGCAATCTACTTGCAGCCTCACCGAAGGCAACGCCTTCATCTTCTCCAGTGGTCTCTGCTCATTACATGGGTGGGGCTGCGCAACCATCTCAAGTTCTTACTGCGAGCTCACAAGCTTCCTCTGGTGGTTTTAACGGAACGCTGGCATCTGCCAAAGCCCACCAGAGGGCTCCCAGCATGAGTGCTCTCTCTATGGCTCTCAATAGTAATAAGCTATCAAATGCCGCATCAACAGTTGGACCAGGTTCATTATCAAGGGGGAGCCAGCTTGCTAGTCGAAATTCCGCGCAGAATCTCTCCAACTCAAGAGCATCTTCTGGTAATAGTGACAATGCCATGCAGCATTTACAGCAGTTTAGAGGGGCACCTTCCAAAGCTGAATATGAGAATGCCGTTGACGAAGAGTCTCCACTACTAGGTGATGGTACTGCATCTATGCCAGTTGCAACAGCACCCACAGGAAAGCACCCAAGGAGGGGTAAGCATAAGCAAAAATACTCACCTGCACATCATATTTTGAGTCTGCTAAGTAACAAGCTCTTCTATATACATTTTCTGATCATGGCATTGGCCTCCGCCGTGGGACAGGTATATATCTATTCGATTGGGTTGATCGTCAAAGCTCAGCTCAACTTCTCAACACACTCTATGGGCATGTATGAGGATGGCACGTTTGGTCTCATTCATTCCATGCTTTCATTTTACCAGGAGCATCCCCAAGTGACGAAAGTGGTTATAGCAACGGTTCCTGGTTTCGTATTTGGTGGAGCAGCCACCAATTCTATTGCAGGGGTTGCGTCTCAAGTTGCGACTACTACAGTGGTAGGTCTTGCGGCCCTGCCTAGTGAATTACCATCAGACGCTGCTTCAGCAGCAGCTCAAGCACTGCAAGTATCTGTGATATCCTTCTCGAACTTTTTGGGAAGACTTCTATCGGGACCTTTATCCGATATAGCGCACAAAAAGATAAAGTTTGGTAGGCTGTGGGTTATCATCATTGGCATTCTCATTATGCTGAGTGGAATGTCACTAACATCTACGGTCAACAATATAGACATGTTGTTCATTCCAAGCTTCATCATTGGATTCTCTTACGGTATAACTTTTGGTGGGTATCCCGCAATCGTTGCAGATTCCTTTGGCGTGGAAGGCTTTACCACCTCGTGGGGGTTAATGGGAGGAGGCCCACTCTTAGTTTATCTGTTTTTATCGAAACTACTGGGGTGGGAATATGACGCACACAGTGTTTTCGACCCCGGTGCTGGGGTGCGTATCTGTAAGGTGGGACGCACATGCTACAATGGTGTGTTTCAGCTCAACATGGGGATCTGTATCTTTGATATCATCCTGGTGTTGTATTTGATTGCTTTTTCAGCAAGAAAACACAGAAAGTGAGAAAACACAGAAAATGAGTGGTTTAGGAACACCCACCAGATTCTTAATATCGTTATCAACACGATGAGCACCACCACATCTGCAGGACAGATCCAAAGAGGAGGATGTAATTAACTAGCTGGAATGGCCTCTCAAAGTGTACTAAATTAATATGTTATTGATTGGAAACGGTTGAAGTTTCATTGATTGTTTTAATTACCGTGATATTGAATTCCCAAAAGTTTATAAGCTTTACTAGAAATTTCTAGCCCTTCAAATAAATCTAGTTTCTTCAAAGCTAGACAGTTCTACTGCACCATGTCAAATTTAATGAGAAGTCACAATTAAAATAATAATGCTGAACAATGATTATTTGAACATTAGACCTTTCGAAGTCTCCATTTCTTGTGAATATTGTATTTAGCCCTCCCCACCCAGATATCCTGCTGTATAACAATCGACTTGCCTGCCAAAAACCTCGGCACCTATGCACCAGTGCGTTTTGGCAGGTGATTTCAAGCACAGCACATATACAACGAGAATGAAGGACACTCTGATGCCTGTGCTCTTGGAGTTGCTCAAATCAAGGGTGCCATCGTATAGTACTGCTGTTAAAGAGTGAAGTGAGCGTTTCTGTTGATAGATTGCGTTTCTGTGACGGTGCGGTCAGATTGCTTTATATAATTCTCGCAAGACATTGGGGGACCTGTTACCAACTGCGAAGCGCTCTGCATATTTGCCCACCCATAGAGACATTTGTGATTGACTCCGCTTTCGATTGGATTGAAGGTGTTTCATTTTTTACGTATAAGTTGAGCGTACGCTGCTTTAGATCTCCGTATGACCTCACTCAAACCATTTTCACAGCCGCAGGGCTATTTCCAGGCATTGGAGAATGGTGCGTTCAATACATCCAACCAGACAGGAGCTGGGACAGGTAATGCTCCAACAGCAGTCGGGGTGGCCGCAGGCAGTGGGAACGGGACCGCCACCAATGGATCCAGTAGCAGATTTGCCAAGTTTATGTTGCCCACTGCGGGTGTGGACGAGAAACCCATGTGGTTCAGTGGTGCCAAGAAGAGAACTATCCCAACACATGTGGTGAAGAGATCCAACAGAAACAACCACGCATACAACGACGAGGAAGACGATGCATTCAAGCCGTCCTCCCTCTCAAAGCTTTCGAGATCAAGCTCTTCTGGTTCGATCTCGCAGATTTCAAAGGGCAGCTTTGGCAATTCGCTCAGCTTCGGTTCCAAGAATATCGTGGGCCCATCTAGGGACCAGCAAAACGAGAGAAACCTTCTTGATAACGAGCTCGACGATGTGCCACCCAAGCGCTCCCTCTACGATTTCCACAGTGATGATGAGTCTGATTTTGGTTTCTCCTCGCAGTACGCTTCACACTCTGTGCCATCAAGCGTGCTACAAGAAGACCCCAGGCAGTTCAACAACGTCTTCAATAAGACCCGTGGTAAGCTCTCTTCCAATTTCAGAGAAGGTACTGGAACCGTTTCATCATCTGCGAAGGGTTTCCTGACGGAGCGGCCCTCTGGTGTATCCAATGTCTCATTTGCAGATCGTCGTAGCAGCGTATCTTCCAAAGACAGAAGGCTCAATCCAATCACCAGCGGTGAGTCGGCTGTACTAATATTCGGATACCCAGATTCAATGTTTGATGACATCATTGCACATTTCTCGAAATTTGGCTCCATTCTCGAAGACTTCAACCTTCCACAACAGGGAAACTCGTCATTTTCGGGCTCCTACTCTGTGTCGCCCAGTTTGGCGAGATCCACACCGACAAAAACTTCAACACCAGGAAGGGATAGCAAATCTTCCTCAGCTATCCCGCCTGGTGCCTTCCCTGTTGTCAAAAAAACCTACCCTATTTTCCTTGGTAAGCAATGGGTCAAAGTGACCTATGACAACCCTTCGTCGGCAATTCGTGCTACTAGGGATAATGGGTTGATCTTGAACGATGTTGTGATTGGTGTGATTCCATACACCAAAAAGGCTTTGGAGAAACTCTTACATTCCAAGATATCACTTGAGGAGGATATTGGTGACTCCCTTGCCAATATCTCTTTGAATGGTTCTGTTCTAGGGGGCATTGCAGGTGACCCGACAGAAGGCTTGGAGGGCGAAGAGCATGGCGAGGATTTCGCTGGAAACGGAAACTTCATGAAAATAAAGGATGGTAAGGATATCTTTGCTACAAATGCCAAGACCGAGGAAGAGAGAAAGAAAAGACAGGCAGCGCGTGAACTCGGCTGGATGGGAGAAGTGTCGCGGTTCCTCTTTGGATTCAACGATGTATAGAGGGGAGGTCAGGGATAATGATCCAATGACCCAGAAAAGTTGATGGAAATAGGCAATTTACATGCCGTGTACCATACTGTCTACATATCATAATAAAGCCACACTAAAGAGTAAACCAATGTCTGGATGAATGCATAGTATGTATATACACGGTAATAAAATCAATTTATGCTTTTCCTGGACAGTGGTGAAGGGTTATAACCCTGTCTCAGTCTATTCACTTGCGGGGTAAAGAGAGGTGCGTGTTTAGCCTTTGGTGTTGAAAGCGGACTGTTTAGGCGATCATTCAACACTCCGCTACGTTTCATGATGGTTGTGAGCTTAGTAGGAGAATTAGAATCGCTCAGCTCTCCCTCCAAATCATGAGTCAGGAACACCTTGTCCCTCACAGTTGGGGAGTAAAATGACACCTGCCCCTGCCTGTATTTGTTGGTGGCATCGACGCACACATCCCTGTAGCGTTTCGAGAGCCTTGGTCGCACGTACTTGAGATCATACTCTTTAGAGGTTTCACGGTTGATCAGATCCTTGTCTTTAATCTTGACCTCATATCTCGTCACTAATGTGAAGTATAGACAAAAAGAGAACATCGGCAGCACTAAAAGATTGGAGAATGTCATGGGTCGCACAACTAGTAGGAAAAAAAGGTTGACTGGCGAGAACACACTGAACAGGTATATCGAAAACTTGGGTGGATTCCACATGTTCACCTTCCACACATCTTTGCTTTGAGATTTGTCGTCTGGTATCCTTCTATCGCCACTTCCATGCTGGCGTGACTCGTCTTCACTATCTGTATCACTAAATGGGCTGCCCCCTCTGGAGAATGGGATCCTTTTCCCGAACTTTTCAACAAATCTCTTCGTCATCACACCAATCGCTAGACGTCCAAGGGATTCCTGCTGTGTCATATTCTGCCCTTCCAAGGTGAAACTGCCAGCAGAAGGAGTACCCGGAGCATCGTACGCCGGCCTGTTCATGAGATAATAGCTGCGAGTTTTGAAGAAGAATAGATATGAATTCAAAAGACAAACCACGATCAGCATCGACTGCGTCAGCTGCACCAACCACCCCAGTAGTGAAACACCCCACCCCATGTAGGGACCATTGCCCTCATCCAGCAGCTTTCCTAGTTCGCGGAGCTTATCTCTTTCTATCGTTTGGTAATTTTTCTTGAGGAAATCTTCACCCTTAAAACCTTGTGATGAGGACCTTTGGGAGTCCATGTATAACACACATATCAACAACAGCACGTTGAGTACGGCTCCCAACGGCACTGCTATATTCTCCGCATGACCATCCCAATCAATGAGCTCGATATACTCATTTGCCCAAAGGTATAGATCAAATGGATATGCAGTTATCTTTGAGAGTAACGGCTGCTTGCGCACGAGCCGACTCCGCGGCCTCTCAGACATTCCAAACAAAGAGTAATGATGCTGAGTGTGGGAAGTCAACAGTGGTTACTCTCTTTTTTGGCGCAATTCTGAAGAAATCGCAGTCGCATGTTCCTGTTGGGTATTCCTATCGGGTGTTCCCGATCTGGCGCTCTGTTTACATAGCAAAAAAATCTCATGCACCTCATGTCAAACGCGTCTCTGTCAGCTAGGGACATACAGACGAGAATCAGTAATCAATCTTAACTTCAACATAATGCGCCGACCAAAGTTATTATAAGAGATTTTTTTTGGTTCAGCCAGACACCCATTTTATTACTTTAAGTATTAATTTCTGTAAATACATTTTCTTTCACTTTATTATACAGTCCCCTGACATCGTCATCTTAAATGTATCTATATGTGTAGACTGATGGAGCTGCTGGAACCAATCTCCACTATACACGTACCCTCGCCCTTGTTGAACCGCTCAACGAGAAGTATGTAATCACCAGCGTCCAGGATCCCCGAGTTTATAAATGCACCATAAAAGGAGTGATTGAACTCTTTGTTGATATCCACGGGAACAGCCCCATGTGGCAAAGTTTGGAATATTGAGCCACGAATACCTGTAGTGTCACTGGCCAACTTGCCAAGATTACTCACCTGTTGCCCGGTACCCCCAATACCTGATGTTTCAGCTCTGGAGTTGCTCGATTCCTCACCATACTGCCTCAGATGTAGGAGGATCTTCGATGATTTCTCGACCGAAAAATATATCTTGTGCCTATCACCTCCGTTCCAGGAGAAAACGCACTCTTTTGTGAATAGTCCTAATCCTGAATCCAATCTCCGTACATTCACCTTGGCCTGCGAGTTGACAACAATCTTGAACTTCTTGTGGATTTTTTGCGATTCAGATGGAATAAGTATGTACTGTTTACCTGGAGTGAGAGAGGCTTCAAAGTATGAACACCCAGAAGTGTAATTGCTGTTGCCTCCAACGATTGATCTTTGCTCAAACGCGGTGACGAACTGAAAGCTAGAGCCAACATCTTTTAAGAACAATAGCAAGTTAACCTCTCCATCAGCAAATAAAGAGATTGTACAATTGGAAGAACCTGCTGCGGTGACAGCAGGTTCTGCCAACGCCAATGAGAATTGTGGATTGCGAATATAGGTAGGGTCCAACCAGGTCCCTGCCGCGGATCCCTGGTCCCATCCCCCATCCACCTCCAGGGTGAATTCATATCTGTATTTAGCTTTGGAAATCCCGGTGCCATCATCACTGGAAAACAGAGACAGGCTAAACGGGAGGTAATCATTGTTGTCTTCAGAACTTGGTAAAGGAGGTAAAGCAAGTTTCAACACAACCGTCGAACTACTCTGTGGTCCCAATGTATACCTGGAAAAGAAGTACCGACCATTATGTGGGTGTCCAATTACAATAGATGGAACTTGCTTTGAGCTTAGCACACGTTCCCCACCAGTATTGTACACGTCCAGTGACATATCAGGCAGAGAACACCGTTTCGTTGCATCCTGTATATGCATCTCCAATAACAACGTAACCTCTTGCTGAGAACTAGTTGCATTCGTTACCGTGAATTGGTTAATATCGTAGAAGGGGCCATACTGAGGTTTGTGCCACAAAAAGTTGATCTGCTGAGCATTTTCGAACAATTTGGTGTTCCAGTTCAAGTATAGCACATCAGCAACCCCAATGAAGTCTATGTCGGTGACTATGTCACCCTCTTTGGTCCAGGGATTTCGAATCTTGATGCGATACCCACTGGGGCTATTCGAATCTTCTATTATTTCTGTCACAGAATAATCATGACTGGGCAAAAGCCCCGATGACGGTGATTTTGAGGTTCCAAGCCCCAACGCCAGTTTTCCTGCTTTTAATTGTTTCCCCAATTTCAGTACCATTGCACTATCTACTTCATTACAAGGGATATACTGTGGCAGCCATCCACTGAGTAGATAACAGTCAATGGCAAAGTTGGAGCCTTCATGGGCGTATCCATCCCCTGAAACCTTGAGATAGGCCTTTTCGATTATGGCGGGCCAAAGCAGACCGCTATTACTGGCAGATGTAACGAACAAATTACCAGTATCTGCTGGCAAAACTGGTAGTCTATTGTCGACTACCACAAGTCTTGTACTTCCATTGAAATGAAGAACGACACCATATTTACTGTTGGACTCAGCGCACGGCACAATGATATCCCTGAGCTCCAAACCCGCACTGACCAATGAGAAGAAAGCAGCAACAAAAGAGCAATTCTGCAAAGAATCCTGAAATACGTCTCTGAGACCCCTATCTGACCAGTCAAGTTCAACATCAAGTTCATTGATATGCTTCCATTGTATGGGTAACTTGTATTCATCATCGGGCAATGAGAGCAAAGGTTCACTATAAGATTGTGTCCTCTCTATGAATATTTCCTTTGACAAACCAACTGGGTAAAATCTGTGAGTGCCCAATCGCGAGCCTAACCAAAGGAGTTTTTCACTGTGTGTCAAGTAGTTTTTCTCTCCACAATGCGCATGGATATCCATACACTTTTCACATAGAGAGGCCACATAATCCAGACGTGATGGTGAATGTTGGATCTCACCTCGAGCCTCCTCTTTCTGAGTCTCCCTAAGGTATTCGGTGAGAGCCTTTATACTCTGGAATATATTCTTCTTTGCCTCAAAGAAGCGGCCAAGACTGTAGTCAAAAAGTGCAAGCTCCATTGATCTCTGGCCAGCGTCTAGACGACCGTCTGTGGCTTCTGTCATATCGACCACACACTCATCCAATTTCTGTAAACGTGATTTCCACCCATATGCAAACTCACAACACCTATCAATTCCAGCTAGATATGACGATATACTCAACTGCTATTGTCTTACTGTTCTTGGATTCTGAACGCCGGTTTGGCCGATTCCTCACCGATTTCATTTCCCGATATATCCCCCCACACACATCATCGCGCGCTAACAGTGATGGATGGGCCGTCCTCCTGCAGCCTGCATGTTTTACATATGTGCTTGCCTATTTGGGACTGTACAATAGAAGATTAAAGAGGATGGGAACGGAAAAAAAGCAGTGAAGAGCATTCAATTAGAGGACGGACAGATTAGATGCCAATTGCTTCTGTCTTCCACTAAGCCCTCAATTGGCCAGTAGAATGATAGTGACGATCGGCAAGGGACGGTGTATATACATATATAGCGATGTCCGACCAGGCTACCAACGACAAGTTGAAATATGTGCTCGATCTATTGGAGCAACAGCGGTTGAAGAAAAGCCAAACAACCAGGACCAAAGCGTCATTGGAAAGTTTGCAATACGATAAACTCTTGGAAATGGTTGACATGGGCCACCCAATCAAGGACACACTTACCACAGAAACACAGCTAGAACAGGAGAAGGTGGAGGAGTTGGTAGGCGGCATCTATGACCAAGTGCTTGAGAATGGAGATCGCGATCTCCCTCTGTTGCTGCGAGCAAAGCACATAGCATTTTTGAGGAGGTCTCTCCAGTATAGCCTTCCCGCTGGGTTTGCAGCTCTTGACGCATCTCATCCGTGGATCCTCTATTGGATTTTGAATTCCCTTTCTCTCTTGGGAGAGGAGGTTGACTCAACCATCCGGGCCAACGCAGGACGACAGATCCTGAGTTACATTAGCACCGATGGTGGAATAGCGGGTGGGGAACACCAAGTTGGCCATGCAGCAGCTACCTATGCTGGAATACTCACCTTGGCCCTTGCAAACGACGGCAACATCCCCGAAGGACTGGACAGAAACCAAATGTACAAGTGGTTAATGCAGCTCAAGCAGGAGGATGGTTCTTTTGTGATGCACATCGGTGGAGAAGTGGATACCAGAGCGGTATATTGTGTGTTGTGTGTAGCCTCGCTCCTGGGAATCATGACGCCGGAATTGATCAGAGGGACAGCAGACTGGTTAAAACGCTCTCAATCATATGAAGGTGGGTTTGGTGGTGCTCCTTTTGATGAAGCTCATGGGGGCTACACATTTTGTGCCGTTGCAGCGTTGTGCATTTTGGGACCACCCAGTGAGATGCTCCACAAATACTGCAACTTTGATAGCCTTGTAAGATGGACGGTATCCAGACAGTATCAGACCGAAGGAGGGCTCTCTGGAAGGACCAATAAGCTGGTGGATGGATGCTATAGCCATTGGGTAGGCGGGTTGATTCCGTTTTTGGAGTTGGCTGCAAATGGTGATTCTCATGCAAACCTTAGCTGGGAGGATAGATTGATAACGAAAGGCATCATATCCAGGTCGGCACTGCAAAACTACATCATCTACTGCTGTCAGAATGACCAAATTGGGGGCCTCGTGGATAAACCGGGCAAGGGTCCTGATTTCTACCACACAAACTACGTGCTAGCAGGCCTCTCTGTGTGTCAGCACTACCATAAGTTCAACACCCAGAACTACACCAATGATACCTTGGACTCTGCTGCATACTGCTACGAAAGTCTACGCATCGACGACGAGGATACCGTGCTCGTTAATGACTCCGATATGCTTGCTGCAGTGGATCCCATTTTCGGATTGCCCGCAGGTGTAGCTGAACGCTTTAGGTGCCTCTTTCAATAGCAAGTTTGCCTCGGAGCTTATTTTGTACAAACAGGTGACCAAGCACAAGTGTATATAATGATATAATGAGTCAGTTTCAAAAGTATTTCTCTCTCATCAAGAATCCAGCCTGTAATATAATAGACTTTATCCCATGTTAGGCGCACCTATCATTTCTTGGCGCAAGAATGTATAGTGTACTGCACGTCTCCATACACAATGAGCCATCTCCACAGTGGGCCATCGCCCCCATACAGAAGGCAGCGCACGTCAGTATGGGGTCTCCCTCTTTACTATGGGCGGCAGATAACATCCAAGGCGTACGTATGGAGAAATCGCAGTTAATGTGGGAAGGTGATTAGGCAGTGGCACAGGATAATAACGAGAAAGCAACATTGCGAGGTTGAACAGATATAGGAAAGTGAACACTTGGGGCTGTCAGTTTTTATTTACCCAATCAGAGTTATCATCAAAGTGGATTGCATAAATGGTATATTAAAGTGAAGCAAACTGCCGGTGTATCGTGAATTACAGGGTTCATACAGATTCAAACGGTCTTTTCAGAAACAGATCCATTATTGGCGAAAGAGGGGTAAAGATCTAACAAGGAGCACATTAATTCAACCACAAAGCATATATAGAGGCCCTCTCTCACACAACGCCATGAGTTCCACATCGAATGATGGCCAGCCGTTCAACCTCTCCGGTTGGTTTAGCCGCATATTCCATAGAGAGGACAGTTATAGCTCTCTTCCATCAGGAGAAAGAATGCCAGGAGGTTTCCCTGAGTACTCGATTGGACAGCAGGTAGGACGGCCTTCTAAAGTGCATAGATGGTTTAATGCCATCCTGCAGCATGCCATTGTTGTCGGTCAAAACATGCTGTTCATTCCTGTATTTATTGTTCACCAGTTGGTCACCGTCGTGATATACATCCTTGTGAGGCGGTTTATCCCGCTGCTACAAAGGCTAAGCGGAACCTCAAGGGATCGGTCGATTCACTCGGGCAAGAAAGCGCTGCACCCAAGAGACAAGGCACGTAAATTCGTCATGGAGTTTGATCAGAACATTGGTAATAGGACAAAACCCGGCCCTGCAGGGGAGATAGAACTTGAATTTGACGAGGCTTCGCCCTTTGACGAGCACGGCAGCGTCAGTGTGAGCGGTAGTGAGAATATGGAAATTGAGAGGCCTGAGTTCCTAGAGTGCGGCTACACCGAAGCCCTATACTATGCAAAGAAAGACGTGAGGTGGCTCGTGATATATCTGCAGAGTGATGAACACGAGGAGAAGCAGCGGTTCATCGATCACATACTTCTCAACAAAGAATTGCTCGATTTCGTGAAAGAAAAAGAGTTCCTCGTGTGGGGAGGAAATATCAAGGATAGTGAAGCATTCCAAGTGGCCAACACCTTCAAGATCTCAAGATTTCCGTTCCTCGGGTTGCTCACTTTGACTGTGAATACCGTTCCAACTGCAACTGGTTCGTCGTCATCGTCTCCCACCCTATCCCTGGTGGCGAAGGTTCAAGGAATGACGAGCGGGAAGGGTGTTCCACTCACAGCCCAGAGGGTGTTACAAAAGTTCCAAAGGACATACTCTCGACTAAACCCTACTGTGATCACCCTCAGACAAGGACAGATGGAAAGGGACCGATCACGTCAGATTAGACTTAGACAGGATGCTGACTACCAACGGTCGCTGGAAGCAGATAGACGCAGGGATATAGAGAGACAGCTTCGTGCTGAGGAACAGCAGAGGGTGATAGCACTACAAGAGAAGACATATCAATTCGTTAGATGGAGAACGCATCAGTTAAAGCCCGAGCCTTCTGCGGATGCAAAGGGAGAATATGCACGGGTTGCCATTAGGTTGATGAATGGTGAGAGGATCATGAGAAGGTTCCATAAGGATTGCACAGTGGAGGAGATTTTTGCCTATGTGGAAGCGTACAACAACGGTTTACTGGAGAGAAATGACTTGGACAATGTGGAAAGGCCGAGCGACTATGAACACGAGTATAACTTCAAGCTCAGCCAGGTGATGCCTCGTATTGAGCTGGAAGCTGACAGCAGCAAATTGGTGCAAGACAGTCAGTTGGTTTGGCCCAGCGGTAATCTCATAGCTGAGGCAAAAGACCGAGAGGAATAACCTTACTGTTTTTGTCATATATCTACATCATATCAAATCGTATGAAACACACCTTTGATTATCAACTTTTCATTTTGTACGTACAGAGACATCCTATCCCATTTCGGACCGACATATTACTTTGAAACTCCCTTGCTCTTCTTTGACTTCTTCTTCTCTTTCTTCTTCAGGCCCTGGATCCCATTTTTGAGTGTATTTGAGTACTGTTTCCAAAATGCATCCAACTCGGCAGGCTGCACAACCGTGGAGATCTTCACCTTTGACTTCTTATCTTTGTTGCCATCTGTCACCCTGATCAATATAGGATACACCGTCCCGTCAACGCTCTGCGGTACCACCACCGTCTTCAAAGAAGCAGAGACATCTGTTATCTTATGGGATTCTCCGTCCACTGGATCCACAGGCAGAGACAGACGTTTCTGGGTGAAGTATAATGAGGATTCACCGTTGCTCTTCTGCAAGAGGTTACCAACAGATTCAAGGAACTATCATATGTTAATACAACAAGCTCACATGCAATGAATGCCCTTCACCCGCCCGATAAAGAGGAACCAACCCTAAACTTACCTGGTCGTTCTCCAACCTTGGCATCTTGATGTATATGCTATATGATGTTGCCTGTGTGGATATGTAGAGTCAACTCTCTAGTAAGAGCAGCTGAAGTATACGAATGGGTTATTCGACTTCAGATTGCAAAGGTTATATGTTCGAGTAATGAAGAGATCGATCTTCTAAGATGACATAGATCTCATAAATCTGACTTTTCAGCTGCCTTCCAAACGTTAGATGGTGCTTCTCCACGCCAACCAAACCTCAATCTCCATGGGATATGTTACTGTCAAGCAGAAAGTGTCGACAACAACTGCAGAGGCGATGAGATTTGTCGGCTGGAGAGAAGAGCCCTGCCATCTTCGTAGAGAGTGGTAGACGTCTGTCTGCTGTCTGCTGTCTGCTTTAGTATGTGTCTCTGATGAGTGTATGGAACAATTTACCACGGAAATATACTGAGTGCATGTTTACTGTGTAGAATATTTCACAAACTGTGTATGTAGCCTTCGACAGGAAATCCTTCACTGTTAACTTAGTAAAGTAAAGTATATTTTCCCTTTTTGGTTGACGTTGGGGGTGTTTCTCAGAAACTGGTGGATCTCATATATCGCTATTGGACTGGTAGATCCTCGCACCCACTGTCTGTCAGTAGCACGTCTCGGATCATCACATTGACATACACCTTCTGAGTCGCAATGGAGGTTGACGGTGAATTAACCCCCAGCGGGGTCAGCCATCTGACATCGTCTTCTCCAAGTCAGCTGGACAGCATTGATACGATGCTGAGTTTTGGAGCCACCTTGAAACGGTTCAAGCTGAACCCGTTGTCCATGGACCCGTTTGAGATGATCTCTGAGTTCAGGGCCATAACCACACAGCAAGCGATTGCGGCAGAGGAGCAACACTTTGGATCTCAAATACAGGAAAATTGGATTTTAGAAAGCAGGCTATGGAATCTGATTGAGATCCTGGTTAGCTATAGATACTCCTCTGAGTATGCCACAGCAATATCAAACACCAATGGTCAACATTTAGAGATTACCAGATACACATCTGACATAGTGTTGAAAGAGCACATTCTAAGCAGTCAGGTAGATCTCAGGGAGACCTGGATTCTAATTCAGTGGTTGGTGGATAACATCTCCTCAATCGCCGACGAAAGCATACCCGATGGTGAAACCGACGCAAAGCTCCAATCCACAAAGTGGTTATATACCAAAGTTGATCTACAGGCGAACTCAAGGAAACCCAACTTTGTCAAATCACTTGATCCAGATGCTCCTCTAAGAGGAGCCACAAGTGCCAATATTAATGTCAAGGACAAGGAGTTTGACGAGGCTTTCTTCAAGCGTGCATTCCAGCTGTTGTTGGAGAACCGTATCGAAGAGTTGAGTGCCTTCTGCGAGGAGACGGGCAACTGGACTTTGGCGTTGATCCTGTCTGGTCTCAATGATTACGTTGATCCACAAGCCGACAAATCTGTATCCGAGGACAATGCCACATCCATGGATATCGATGGTGCGTTGAAAAACCAGCAGGTTGGCATCAAAAATAAAGCGCTATGGAGGCGCACAGTGTACAAGCTTTCGCAATCCACTGGACTCTCACAGTATGAAAGAGGAATTTATGGGTATCTCAGTGGTGATGTTGATTCATGCGAGGCACTGACGCACTCATGGGAACGGAAACTGCTGGTGTTATTGAATAACATGTTTCAGTGCAAGATGGAACACAGACTCGAGCAACTGATAAAAGGCAATGCCCCCGCGCTGTTAGAGGAGAGACTACCAAGTCACGTTATTCAGATGCCGTCTCCAACATCCAAGGTCAACTCTATTGGTGAGGCATTGGATGCTTTGGTTTCAATCAACGATGACATTGTGAAGGTAGAGACCTCCCATCCCATCAGAGTTCTCATGGCCTCTGTCATCTCACAAAATGTGTCTGCAATTCTCAAGGATTCAATTGACATGCTCAACCAACTGATCTCACAGAACAACGAATTTAGGGACTCACCGTCAGGAAAGCATGTGACCGCTCTCACGAGAGAGGCTTATTTGTTGAGGATCATTGTGCACCTGGCTATTTTTATGAGACTGCTGGATAATGAGATTATTTCAGATGATGACTTGACGAAGCTTCTTAAGATCTATATCACCAGGCTATCGCTCTACAATCTCTACGACCAAATTCCAGTCTATGCAGCTCTTATTCCGGATGATGAGAGCATCGTTGAGAATTATTCGTTTTTCTTATCTAACCTCATCACAGATAGAGAGAGCAGACTGCATCAGATACAGCTGTCCAAGCAGTTGCATCTACCCTTGGAGGACATCCTGAAGAGGACTGTGGAGCGCATATTTGTAGATACAAAGGAGTACTACTCAAATACAGGTGAGGGCATAACGATACAGAGATCAGAGGACAGCATCACGAAGGTGGACCTCAAACTGTGTCAATCTGTCGCTTGGTTCATCGATGCAGGGATACACACGGAGGCCATAACGGCGACTGTGGTCCTGTTAAGACGTTTGTTACTGGAAGGCAAGGTTGCGTCACTTATTCACCTATCAGACACAGTTGACCTGAATAAGCTCATCAATGACTACAGAGTACATGCCAGTGTGGTTCACAACTTTGGACAATCCAACCCGGACACCCCTGATGCCTTGATCGATGTTGTTGGGGGAACCGAATTGGTGGCTGATTACAAGGTTGAAGAACTCGAGCAATACAACAAGTTGATAGATGGATTCGTATGCATTTCCGAGTATGAGGCTACAGTCATACATAACCATGCGCACCTATCAATGGCGGACACCAGAAACATTGCTGCGTCTGTTACTGCTTTGTCTACTGTTTTGAATGATCTATTGGTGAGCTGGTTAAGGGACTTAGCCGGTGAGGAGGACACCATCGAAAGGTGTGTTCCCAAGGAGGAACGCGGAGTATACAAGATTTTGAGAAGCATCTACATTCCAGTGCTATTTGAGTTCCTCTTTGACTCCTTGATGGCCAATAGAAGCATTAGTGCCTCCTTTTTGCAACAGGGAGTGGATTTGGTTAACTTGTTGGCCAGTGACACCTTCAAGTTCTACGATCTCTTCATGGACACTGGGAAACTCAACGGCTTCTTGGAGAAGTTTGCAATGCTGAGTGCTGATTCCTTTGACGAGTTCAAGGAGGGTATATATGTGTAGAGATATAAGTAGGATCTCTTGTAATAATATCTAACTTGTAACAATGGTATAACTACGAACAGGCATTTTGCATTGATTATCTTCGAGTGTAACGGTTCTACTTCATTTATTGCCACCTCCTAGTTCAGCGAAGAGGCCTTCTCATACAGCAGATCTACTGCACTAGACATGTTCTTGATCAAGTTCAAACTGAGATCGTAACCTTCATCCACCTGTGGCTCATCATATATGATCAACCAGCCATTACCTTGGTCCAAGACACCATAGAACACCTTGTCAAGAATCATGTTGCTGAGTTTGCTCTCGATGACCTTTGTTGGCAAGCCAATCATTGCAGATATATGTGGGAGCTCAATGCACGAGTATGGCTCAATGAGCTTGAGCAGGTTCTGCTGGAAAAGGGAGTCATAGAGATCAGACAAATGGGAGCGGATGATGGGATCCAAAGTAAGCTCTCTCTGGTACTTTTTGAGGCACTCCTCAAACTCACGGAGAGACCTGTCTGCATGTGCTGTTGCGACAGCCTTCATGGCTTCGATCTCTGTACTATGTGTGAACTTGACCACATTCTTATTTCCGAGAATCGAGTTAACATCCTCAACACTGTTGAGCATCACTTTGGACAAAAGCATATACTTCAGCACCTTGATTGTCTTAGGCTCATCAGAATGGAGCTGGAAGCCTTCGAATGACTCAAAGAAATATGAAAAAGCAGTCTTGAAATCCTTATCCTCGGCATGCAGAATGCCGCTCATAAGATCCAACTCAGCTTGGACCTGAGATGGACAGTAAATGGCATTTGCCGATGTCCTTGCAGAGGAAAGCGAAGCCCTCGACTTGGCAAAATTCTTGAGGGCCAGGTAATTTTTGCTCTCCAACAGTTGCACTTCCACAAGTGACGACTTATCATCGAGTTTCTTGAACTCCTTGAGCAGCTGATTGATGATGGTGAGGGACTCCGTGTAGTTGGCCTTTCTGAAGAACAACGAGGCAAGTCTGAGCTGGAGCGATTGACGCAAAAACGATCTTTTCTCCTCAATGGCCCATTCTGTGCAGTCCTTGGTCACCTGAATGGTGAGATCTAAGGAGTCAGGCAATGCCTCAACAAGGTCGATCAACGACTTGATTATCTTGGCAGTCTTGGATTTGGCGAAGGAAGCTGTGAGCGAACGCGCCTTGGGAATCAGATCCACTAGCTTCTCCTTCAGTCCATTGTCTTTATATAGCTGTCCCAATTCTGTGATGGCAGCTTCCTGCTGTTGGATCACCTTCTCTGTGGAGCTTGGGGTGCTGTTGGCCGAGGCGTTACTGAGAATCTCAGAGTAGATCTCCTCAGCCTTGGCCACGTCGCCCGACTTGGCTGCTGCCCTGGCACTTTCTAATGACGGAATGGACATAATGCAAGCAAATTGATTATGACACTGGTAATATCACTCTCCTCTATTTATAAGGAACCAGTGCGTGATAGGTGATGTAGATTGTTTGGTTGATGCTTGGAGGTGTATAGTCTAAGCTCAATCAGCTTCTCTCTGATGTAAAGGACTTAACAAACTGTGATCTTGCTAACATAAAAGCTCAGATTGACCAAAATAATCCTATACCATAGATGTATCAGCCAATTGCGATGATTTCCAGTTACCATGCTCCACCGGCTCGCCCTCGTCTATCAACACTGCAACCCACACTGAACTACTGACGATTAAACTATGTGTCGCGACACGACCAACGGTGGTGGCGATTTGCCATACGAAGAACCGACACACTTCAGCAGACGCCGCTGGTGTGCATGGGCAAGAAGGACCACTAGTATAGGTGTTCTGATGAGTACTGATCGGTAGTGTGTTGACCGAATGGCCAGGGAAGGCCTGTGTGCCTGCTGCTAGGCGTGCACTCTCTGCGCAGCTCAAGCGAGACTTAAACTGTAACACAGGAATATATCTAAAATCACTATTATCTACTTTAGGTATTAAATGAGAAATTAAGACAACTCTTAGAGTGGCCAAATTGCCAAAATATGCCTATTAATTATGTACAAGGGTCATTTATGTTACAGGCAGTAAGCGCTGAACATACTGCAATCAATAATATATAATGCCAGCTGGTTTGGGCCTCTGTGTTCCTCAAACTAAGCGTGTGCTTCATATTCTGTAATGAGTTCCTGAGAACGTTCGGCAGTTTCATGCTCTTCCACTGCGTCAATGACCTCGTCTAATTTATAGCCATCCAAACATCCGTCAATATCATGCATGGAGAATCCACATCTATGATCGGTGATTCTGTTTTGAGAAAAGTTGTAGGTCCTGATCTTATCAGAGCGATCCGTAGATGATACCTGACCAGTACGCTCTGCTCGTTCCTTGTCGACTCTTTCAAGTCTTTCCCTTTCTGCTAGTCTGGCTCTCAGAATCATCATGGCCTTTGCCTTGTTCTTATGCTGTGACCTCTCATCCTGGATCGAAACTGTCACGCCCGTTGGTATGTGCGTTATTCTCACTGCAGATTCCGTCGTGTTAACATGCTGTCCACCCTTACCGCTAGCACGCATGACATCGATTCGCAGCTCATCAGCACCGAATTTCCTCTCCTCGGCATCTCCGTTTTCCGAGCCCATCTTTGGAAGAACAACTACGGCCGCTGTGGATGTATGAACGCGGCCCTTTGTCTCTGTTTCCGGCACCCTTTGCACTCTATGGACGCCAGCCTCAAACCTGAGCCTGTTATATGAACCCGATTCGTTGACCATGATGGAAGCTTCGATAATACCGGCACCAGTACCATTTTCAGTGCGAGACACAACTTCATAACTCCACCTGTGGTGCTGTGCATACTTCTCATACATGCTTAGGAGATCTTGTGCGAAGATGGTGGCTTCGCTACCACCGGCACCTGGTCGTATTTCCATGATTGTGGCTTTATCTGCAAATGGATGGGGAGGCAGCAACCTTGACTTCAGCCTAGTGGTTAGTCGCTGTAGATTTGGAAGACTTTCTTCAAGCTCTGTCTGTGCTTCCTGTTGCAGAGAAGGGTCGGACTCATCATTTGCCATTTTCTTCAGTTCCTCCACATTATCCTTTTCAGATAGATATTCACTGTAGACACCAATGACTGCGGAGAGTGATGAATATTTCCTGGAATCTTCCACATTGAACTCACTACCAGAAGCCAGCTGCTGCTCCAAGGTCTTCAGTTCTTCCGCCATCATTGCCGTCCGTTTCAGAAGGGCTGGATGTATCTCTTCCACGGTTCCACCTAATAGAGCTAAAGGAGATGTGTTAGAAATGAATGACCAAACCAACACACAAACAAATCCTCAAGAATCGTACTCACTATGATTGAACCTTCTGTAGAAACCTTGTACCGGAGTAGCAAAGAGTGATGATGAGCTCCTTAAGCTCTTAGAAATGCTGAACCTACAGGACACCCCTGAGGGCACTCTCTTTAGAAATAATGCAGACGCCATGACTCCCAGATCTCCTCAGCCCACGAGAAAAGGCCCTACTCAAACGCCAGCTACTTTAAATTGTCAAAATGTTCTCTTAAGTGCAATGTTTTTGTAGTGGTCCATACGAGATGACTTGATCGCGCTTCCTCATCTCCGGCTCATCGCGATGTCTAGGCCTGAATTTTTCAGCCCATGGCGTGTAAGGCCCACTGTTGCACCATCTGCCTTCCATTCCTAGACTTCATTTTCTTTCCTTGTGTATGCGAGAAGGCCAAGTGGCTTCTTCTTTTTATAAACTAATTAGGCATGACCCAGAATGTATCTCCCCCAATCTCGGCCATAACATGCAAATGTTTTTTTTTTTTGCTTCTAGTCAGAATCCATTCTCTAGTTAGTACTTGGCCGCTACTCGTAATGCCCCTCTTATGCAAATAGGATCACATGTCTCATCTCTTTGTTAGTACAGCATCAAAGGTGGGGGACTCGTCCCGGCCTTCCTCTGCCTCCCCTCATCTCTCCCCGCTGCTTCCAAGAAGGGGTAGGTTTTCTGAGGGCTCGAGCAGGCAGACGCATATGACGCTAAACATCGATGGATTTTGGTGTGCTGCTGCTTTATTCCTCTCTAACACCCCACACGCAGTTCCTACAAGCTCTGTGGAAGGCGGCAGAGCGAGAGCGGGCCCGATGAGATTTGGCTTTGCATGGCGGATGACCACAGCATCTTTCTCCCCCGGATTCTGTAAATGGGGAGAGGGTGGTTCGGCGAGTGTTTTTTGTGATGATTATATTTTCATTTGCTTCCCGTGCCTTGTGAATACAGTTGCTATTTTATTGTCATTCTAGGGCGATCTCCATTTGATTTATAACCATATTCTCCGCCGTACAGGGTTACAGAGCTGCATCCATCGATTCAACTAAACTAATTCGTCATCATGTCTGCCATCAAGCGTCCAATACAGATCTCAGAGTTCAGACTTGCTATAAAAGAGCTCTCGGAAATCGAGATCAACAAGATTAAAACACAGCTTGAGAACTCCGTCTCGAAGCTGGAAAGCTCAAATACACAGATGCATGACCAGTTACAGCAGATACTTGGTCAAGGTACCACAGGCCAGAAAAACAACGATGAGGAGTTCTTAGACGAGGATGCGTCTGTTAAAGAAGATGAGAGGATATATACCGGAAGCATCAGAGAAAATGAAATAGTCATCAGGAACCAACTGGAGAGAATCGAGGCTCTGGACAGTGAGCTCGCATATAGAGGTATAAGCAGTGCAAGAGGTTCAACCACTTCTCTGAGGGGCCTAAACGGATTCAATGACCACGGGTTGGATGTCAGTGCTGATAACGATGTCGTAGACAGCAATGCTCCAAACAGCATTTTTCTTTAGGAAGTAGCTTGTGAAGCTCTGAGGTTCTGGTTAGGTGCGTCATATCATCTTTGTTTTAAGTGTTTTGTTCATCTGGTTCGTTTGAAAATGAATAGGTCTCGCTAAACTGGAATCAACAGACTGTTTTCCGTATATAGTATATACATGCTATTTTATGATCTGCAATAGCATGAAAAACCATGCTGTGCTTAAAAATCTGCGCTCATCGTCAACCCTCGTACAGCTCCTTCCAACTTCTCCATTAAATAATATCCTTTTTCTTAAGGTATACGATGAACCACCATATTTGAATAATCCCTACTGCCACCACAACTACGGACGACATGATACCACTGTAAATCACCTTGGTGTACAGATCCTCATTAAAATTTCTCGACTCTGACTCCGCTGGTAGAATGATATCGTTGAACTGAGAATCCAAAAGCATAACCTCTGCTTCCATCTTCTGCACTATCTCATCCAGAGGCTGCAGAGCATGCGTGGATGCAGCATAGTTGTCAAGCATTGCGGGAATTCCAATCTCCATGCTAACTTCAACATCTTTTATTGTTCCTGTGTTTCTCCAAGATTTATCCAGGAGTTGATTCTCGAAGCAAACGTCGACGTATCGACTCCCCGGGACGGAAATGGCAATCCTCAGGTATTGGTGGATATCGTTCTTTCTCCTAAGTGTATTCCCCTCAGAATCAATGATATTGAGGTTTAGCTGGCCAACCTTGATACCATCTGCATTGCCATTTTCGGGATTGAGAACATTTAAGTTCAGTGCAAAGGTGGTGTACATTAAACCTTGCTGACCCACATCCTGTGACTCCTCAGCCTGTGCAGCGTATTCGCTCAGGTCATACCTGAGGCATGTGTTGTGGGCGATGTATTTACGAAGCTCTTCATCAATCTTGGCATTCAGCTGCTTTGCCTTTCGGCTGTTTGGTTTCACTTGGTATAGCTCTGTCCTCTGCTGGGCCATAATGGCCATCAGGTCTGTATGTGTGGAAGTTGGTGGGACGCTAACTCCGAACTTCATGGCTTCAGCAGAAACACAGGATATGGAGGATATGAGATAAGACACTATAAGTGTATATGCAAAAAAATAGTTGATATTAAGTCGACGTGAAGCCGTGTTGTTGCCGATGTACTGCACCGTGGACGGCACCCTAGCCTTCATGGTATGGTGTGGTGTCTATGACAAATGATGGAATCCTGTGCGAAAAATGTGGGGCAGTGAAGAATACTAGTCTCCTAATGCAATAAGTGAGCTGTTGAATGCAAAGAAATTAAACCGACTCTTTGGACGTGAGATTATGGTGCATCAGCTATGTGTTATTGGCGTAACAGTCAAACACCTCACAATACTATTGAATATTATCGTGTAGTGCCAGTGATGTTGCCATAGATGTGAGCGGGGAGGCTATATCACCACAGCTTGATGGTTGTAGCAAAAAGAACTAAAGAGCAAGTAAAGCAGGCTCCCTGAAATGGAGGACCCAGAAGAGTTGGGAAGAGGTGAAAAAGAAGTGAAAACGAGTGCGTGAAACTGAGAAGATCAAAGAGAGACAGAAAGAGAAAGAGCCCACTCAACCACAAAGGAAAGAAATAGATGCGGCAACAAGAATAGTTTGACAACTGCCGTGTAAGAGAGAGTCAGATCTCACGAAAGGTAAAGGAAATGAAACTGGTCACCAAGATTGGTAGTCTGTCTGCCTGTCTTGGATGCACGCAAAATATAATACACCTATGCCCTTGCGCGCCCTGACAGATGTTCTGTATGGGAAGAAGGGCCTTCCTTAGGTAGGGTCGTTCAGGGATTTCTCTACAAAGGAAGGTGCAGAGCTATGTGAGAAGCCGTCCTTGCCCAAAGAATCTTGACAGGAAGGGAAAGATAGTATGTTACATATAGGCACCTCCCTAAAGGGTTGGTATATCACGCACCTCGGCCCTTCCCTTCCAGCATGCCTGCATGTTTCGTGGAGAGCTCTGAGGGGGGGGGCAGCAGAGGATCGAGGCAGCCCCAGTTACAATAGGGTAGTTCCAGGGTAAGGAAAGGCTAAGGAAAGGGTGGCCTGCAAAGGAATGACTAAGGCGTCCGAAAAAAAAATGTCAGGAAAACTCTCAAGACTGATGTATTTGCAGAAAGCGAGCGTTCCATAAAAATGGGAATTCCGTGGAATGGATTGACTAGATAAAATTCGAATCCAGATCCTTTCTTTTCTGCACACGATATGCCCTGGTATGTTATGCAAGGAGCTGAATGGGCTGTAAAATTGTTCCAGCTTGCGCATATGCAGTCCAAGCAGCATCTGGTCTAGGCAGCAGGTTGGGGATCCACACGGCGGTCACTGAAGACTCTCCAACTTCGGCCCCTCTTGGAATGATACAGGGTTTAATTAATGCAATGAATGGAACGAATGGAATAGTTTTCGCTGTCCCACTAATAGTGCAAACAAGTGAATTTGAATTGGAGGATATTGGGAGGTCAATTCAAGTAGTTTGCCGAAATGACCCTGGCTCCACTTGCAGACGCTCTCCCTTTTCCTGCATCGTGCCGATGCATTACAGGTACACTACCCTACCTACCGTGTTTGTTCAAACACCTACAAACTGGTGGCAGGCACGGGATTCGACGTGTAATGACAAAGACAGACGATCAATGCACACAATAGAGTCGATCTGTTTGCAGCAGATCGTGACGTCAAGCCAAAGGCAAGTAGGATTGATTTCATAAATCCAAGACACATATGCTATTTTCTGTGGTAGGAAAGTAGACTGATCAAGACAATCTGCGTGCGCACATGACATTAACCAGAGGATTATGTAGCAATAACAGAGCTTTCCATCTTCTTCGTTGTCTCTCTGTGAACTCTCTCTGACTAGAGCTTTCGTCTCGCCTTACTGAGTTTGGCACACCCGATGATTTTGGCGTGAGCGAACCGATAAATGTGAAAATAAATTGAAATGCAGAGACAATACTTGTATGGCTAACTAACTAAATACAGAACGAATTGACATATGTGCTAATCGATTGAAGTCAGTCCAACACTACTCAACTATTCCTCAGCCAGCTTTATATATATATCCTTACTCAGGCATACACGGTACCTTGAACGCATAAGTACTCTCTGCATATTCAGCATCTACATGGCATACCGCAAGTCAGAATGACATTATCTCCAGCAGAACGTTCTTATTTGCATGACTCTTTGTCCCTCAAGACACCAATACGACCTGACGCACGTTCTCAGAATCAATTTAGACCCATAACAGCCACATCATCTTTTCTTCCAAACTCCAACGGCAGCGCAAGGGTGAGGCTCACCGATGGTGCTGAATGTATTGTCAGTGTTAAGGCAAAGGTTGTGCGATTTTCCCCAAGCGCCTCCCTTGAGAAGATGATTCAAGTCGAAGTTAACCTTGGTGATCAGAGGGATGACTCCAACATGGCCTCCAATCTTGCTTCGATTTTAAGATCCGCCCTCCTGCACAGTTTCCCATTGGAAGTCCTTGCTCTCACCAGCAGATATGCATTTCAACTTTTCATAGATGTGATATTCTTGGCCATCCCTGCGAACTCCTCTTCATCATACCCCTTATTGGGTCTTTCGTCTCTGGCGTCATATATTGCATTGAAGTCAACCAAACTTCCCCTTTTGGTATCTTCAGTCAACGATGCGGATGTCGAAGAGGAGCCCACCTTTTCTGATGACTGGGAGGATTCAAAGTCTCTCTTTAGAGATCAGAGCTACAACCCGCCTCTTCTTTTCTTGGTAGCTGTAGTAGGCTCAAACGTTTTTGTAGACCCCTCAGCAGATGAGGAGGAGGTCTCTGACTCAGGCCTGTGCCTCACGTTTGCCAATGGTCAGGTTATATCCCCTGTTCAAACTGTTAGCTTGTCTATGAGAGATAACAAGGGTTTCAACAAAAAGAGCATTATTGCTGCAAGCACTTTGGTGAGAAGCTGTGGTGCTGAAGTTTGTGAGGCACTTGACGCAATAATAGCAGAGGAAACTTCTAATTTGGATGGGTTGTTTTAAGGTGTGGAGATCACATGCCCATGTAGTTTTAATGTATATACGTTGATGCACCAATTGTTCTATATATTTCTAATTTGTAGTATGGTTCAAGTCTCTTTTCAAGCAATGATAGCCCTGCCTATCCAAGGCCGAAAATAAGTGATAATCATGCGTGTTGGGTCGAATAAGCATGAACAACAACCGCAGTAGCGGTTTGAATGTTCATCGACCTGATCACACCAACCTGTCTAATTTCAACACACCAATCCAATTCCGCCAGCAATTCACCTGGAATACCTTCCCTTTCTCTTCCTAACAAAATCAGAGACTTCTTGGGGAACTTCAACTCACTGTTAAGCTCAACTGAATTGTCGGTTTGTTCCAAGCCGATCAAAGTGTAACCTTCACTCTTTTTGAGCTTCATGAACTGGATGATGTCATTCACCTTCACTTCAACCATGGGCATCCAGAGATCAGCAGTCACAGCAACATTTCTGAACTGGATATGTGATTTGACTTTGATATCATCCAGTGTCAGCAATCCAGCACCCAGCACATCAGACAAACGACAAATACCACCGAGGTTGGGTGGTTTATCTACCAGGGATGCCACCACAATAAGTTCGGAGCGATTCACCGAGCGATCCGTGTTGCCGTTATTTTCATCTGCATCCATAATGGTACTCCAGGCTCCACTCTTTGTCTGAAGTGTTGAGGCCTTGTCACCCTTATCAAGCTCATCGTAGTTCACATAGTAAGACTCTACAGGTACCTTGCTGCTACGAGGCTTCTTCAGCCACATATTTGCTTCGTCGTGTCCAATGGGCAATTGCAGCAGAGCACGTTGTTCGTCTGAGATATATTTGGTGAAAGAGCGCTCATCAATATAATCAATCACGCGATCAGAGATCTTGAGCAGTACACCACCGACGATTCCAACCAAAGTCATGTCTTTGGAGATGTCCCAGATCATAGCGTCACCACTTCTGTGGGAGCCGAAACCGTCGCTCTTACGAGCGAGAGAGTAGATATTGAACAGGGCAGAAGTAACACCTTCGCTTAGCTGAAGACCCTTCCTCTCTATCTCAGCAACAACAGAACAGATCAGCGAGACTGAAAAGTGTCTGTTCAGTGCCCTATTGGAAGTAGCTGATGGAATAAGATGAGTCACAATAAACTCTTCCAGGATGCTCACCTCCTCCATTGTATTGAGCTGCTGTGCCATGAGGAACGAGATTCTCTCAAAGGCCGTCAGCGTTATAGCCTGCTGTTTATCAACATCAGCGTGAAATTGCTCTAGTATGCCTGCACGTGATTCTGGAATTGTAAACAGACAATACGCTATCATCCACTCGAGGTACACCCTACAAAGAGGGCTGCTCTCCCTGAATAGCAAGCCGGTGATCTTTCCGGTAACAAGTCTCTCCATATCCGCCAATCCAATTGCCTTAATCAAAATGAGCAACACACTCAGTAACTGGATTCTAGTCCATTCTTCGTATCCATCAGTTCTTCTAACAGGTTTCGCAAGATGGTACACATCTTCACTATCCAGGATGTGATTCCAAATAGAGAGTGCCAACTCCGTTGATCGGATAGATCCAAAGACAGCAGCAATGGTCACTCTATATGCAACTTCCTCCGCTCCGTAGACTGACTCGTACAATGGCAGGCCACTCATGTTGAGTTGCCCATCGTAATCAGAAGCTAAGATTGCCTCCAAACGGAAAAAATTGTTGTTGATTCTCAACAAAGTGAAACCTCTCACCAAGAAAATTCCTAGCCAGTTGCTTTTCTCGAATTCCTCGTTAAACTGCACCTGGAAGTTAGAGACACATTGGAAGAGGCTTGTTAACAACGACTTTCTTGCGAATGCCTTCTCAACAATATCAGAACCCACTGTTAGCAAAACAGATGATATTTGGTCACTGTGGTTCGAATGGCGAAGAAGAATTGGAGAAAACATCAACTCGATGAACTTGACATGCAGCTTTCTCTGATTCAGAATTAGCCTATCAGCTGTCAGCTCCGACCAAATAATCTCCAATAAACGCACCAGAGATTCAGAAGTTTGCACAGATGGATTGCTTGAAGACAACTCTGGGTCCACAATATTGGCCATCACACCCAGCATTCCTAACAACCCATGGAATGTGCTGCGAGACACACAGTCTTCTATGGCATTAAAGACTTGGTCGAGAGTCTCGGTGGTGAGGGGAACGATTTTCATAAGCAGGCTAACGCTGTCAAAAAGAGAACCATAGAACATATCCTTCACTTTATGGAAATCTTTCGAGAGAGTCACTGGCTGATTTGCGAAGGCCACACTCTGGAGCTTCCACAGCATCGAGTAAGAGAAGCTAGTACCAATATCCTCGTTGTAGATACACTCGTTGAGACAAAGAGAAAAGAATTGCAATTTAGCCGTGGCGTTCCGGAGGATGAGCTCGTCATTGGCCTGGATGTTTTCCACGATGGAAGAAAAGAGTGAATCAAGCTTCACATCCGTCCAGTAATCAAAAGGAAACAGTTGTTTGTTCTCTACAAGAGTGCTGGTTCTCTCGTAGACCGATATCGCGAATGACCCTGTGCAGTTTATCATATCAGACAACAGAAGGTTCAATCTAGAGGATACAAGAGGTTCAAAAATAAGATCCTCAAATGGATACTTTGAAGAGCAGATTTCAATGAGGAGACGATCCACTTCGGGATAGGATAGAACCTTGGTGGCGACGGCCGATGGGGTCTTGATGAGAGCAAGAAAGATTGTGGACACCACGGTGAAAGTCTCCACATCCAGTGAGGAGCTTCTGGTGTCAAAGAACTCAACCAATTCTTCTCTCTCGTATGAAGCTGAGAAATAGTCCAAAAAGAACTCAACATTGTCGGCGTAGATCTTATACCCTAGGTCACCTGTGTGATGAATGAACTTGGCCATTGAAACAAACATAGTCTCCATATCACCATCAAAGAACAAGAGCAGTCGCAAGTGAGAAGTCTGCAGAGTCGTGTTAAAAACGTCTCCTTCTGCTTTGCTCTCAAACAGAGGGTTCAGCAGTTCCAAATGAGGAGCTCTTAATACCTTGCGAGCCTCCTTTCTCGACTGCAAACCGTCAAGGAGACCCCTAGTGCAGTAAATTCTTGCTGGATCGAAAGCAAGACGACTATCCACAAGGACCTCCAGGATCAAATATGCCAATGCAGAAACATCATTGTCGTCATCCAATATACTAAGACAATTTGAAATGAAGTTTGAAAACTTGTCCCCAAACTCACAGTCATACTCGGATCCGGTATCTTTTTTCAACGTCACATAGTGTGAGGCCAGAAGAGCAAATGGGAGGAAGACCTCCTTGAGAAAGCTTGGGTCGTACTTGAATAGAGCCAGACTCTCTCTAGAGATGGAGAAGACCAGATCCATGGAAAACTTTCTGACACTCTCCATGGAAGCCTTGAAACCGATAGAAATCAAAGTGAGAGCGAATGGGACAGGTATCTTTGAGTTCTTGGAAAACACTCTCACCATGTCGCCGGCAGCTGCTTCAGCTTGGTGCAAAGAAGTATCGATGGCAACAATTTCATACATTGTGCAATACTTCCTCCAGGCCTCGAGATAGTCGGAGGATTCGGTCACATTCCACACCATGTAGCTGTTGTTGATATCAACGGAAATTGCCATTACTGTCAGCTGAATTATAGAGAGGGAAAACTTCTTGTTCTCGTGGGATGAATTGAGAAGACCACTTCTAATGAACTCCCAGTAGTGTTCAGTTTGTATTGTCTGTTGAAATGCTTTATCTGACTTCAGCTGTTCACAGTCTTTATGCTTCAGGTACCTCAGCCAAAGAATGTAGCCATTCCTAAGTTTGGACTCTTCACCTGTCTTCATCAGACTAGCAATGAGCTGCCATACATAAGTACTCATTTCTTCACCAGCACAGATCGAAGGGACTCTCCAACGCAGAACCTTTGATGTAAGCGCAGAAAGTTGGGCGTCGTTAATTCCAAGATATAGCAAGCACAGTAGATCGGCCTGTCTCAGTATTTCAGCGTCTATATCGGTGATTCCCTTGTGCATGTACAGTCCCTCCATAGATTTCAAAAGCGTCACCACTTCTGCTCTTGAAGGTCCAGAAGCAGTCGTAGAAGATTCTGAGTCGAGAGTTAGCCCTTCCAATCCGAATACAACATCATTTTCCTCCTTGAACTGATCGCCAAACAGAAATGCATTGGCCTTGATGTAGGAGCTCAATACCGCAATGGTGACTTTGAGCAATTCGCCGGGCAGCTGCTGAAACTTCTCGGCTATTTGGAAGATCACTGAGAAATCGTCAGACTCTACTTCAGAAGCAGAGGTGAGTCTGGTAAGACAGAAGTCTCTTAGTGGCTCATAAGCTGTGGTTCTTAGTTGTGGGTTGATCACATCCAGAAGAGAGCACAGTGTCTCTAAAGGCGAATCATTTTCATTCTGCTGTTGCGCAGGTCCACTGATCACCTGCCCCACAAGGTCCGTGACCACCACCTTCTGCTCCTCTTCACTCAGGTACGTAGCAATCAGAGCAACCGCGCCAGACATCACCCAAGGTTGTTGTTGTTATTTACTGCTTGCAATTGCTGAGCTGTGAACTTTTGCAGATTATATTTCATTGAAATATTTCACCTCCAGAAGACATGCGATGAGATGCTTTAAAAAAAATATTTAGTGCAGACGGTTGATGCACGATAGTTAAGATACATAGAAAAAACTAAAACAGTCAATGCAAGCAGCCTCCTGCACTCTGAGCAAAACTGTATATGAAAAACCATGATTTCGTATCAGTAGATTGATGAGTAATTAACTGGTCTAGGTCCTTTTGTTATCAATCACAGCGTTGGCGTCATTCAGAGCCTCTGCGTCCCTTCTCACCTTATCCATCCACCTCTTGATGAGACTTTCATTCTCCACCCTTAGCTCGCTTATCTGTTGATGTAGCAGGTTATTTTGAGTGTGTAGTGATACCAAATCATTGTTCCTCGCCTCGTTCCTCGTGCTGAATTCCTCCTTCATATTGTTCATTTTAGTGGAAAGCTTCATGTAGGCATCTCTTAGGATGTCCAAATCACCTTCGAGCTTTCTGTTCTTCGAACTCAGACCTTCCCGCTTTGTTTTTTCTTCTGATAGTGACTTCTTGAGAGATTCATTTTGTTGTGTTTGTTCTTGTAGTTGTTTCAATGCATTGGCTAAAATTCGCTGTGTATCGGTCTGTCGTATTGAGTGGAGGTGTGAGTTGCTTTCGTGTAGTCTGATGGACAAATCCCTGACTATAACGCATTAGAAACGAGTCTGAATCAACAAAGATAAACATGAGGGCAAAACAAAGACACTAAATATCTCAAATAGCCGAATTGTATCATATTTCTGAAAGCTGACAAGCCATTTCTACTTACACGCCGTATACAGACCACTCTCATCTCCCTCACGCAGGTCTCTTTCTCTCAGAGATTGGAGCAGTTCTGACTTATAATCTGTAGACATGATGAATACTTCTGTTGAGTAAAGCAATGCAATATTTGTGATCTCTGTTATGTGCAATATCTTTCAGGCTTCCTTCTACTGCTCCTTATCGTCTCTTTATCTGCTGCATGTGCTATTCCCTCTCGTGTTATCGGCTGCCCTCATCTTATGGCAGAGAGGCCTTCTCTGCAGGAAGAAATGTGGGGAATCTCTAACATGAAAGTTACAACAATAACTATAGCATAATGGGATCACAGGCAGTCACAAGATATATATTGAAGTTAGACTGAATCTTTAAATATGTTACAATGACTTACTTAATTGTACATGGTCTAAACACAATAACTTCGATCCAGAATGTGTGGGTAAGAATTTACCGTGACTAACCACCTCCAGACTAGTAAATGAAGTCCTCTGACTCCACGATAACATCGACGCAATACTTCAAGTCACGGTGCAGTTTTGTCTCTGGGGTCCAAGATTTGCAAGACTCAAACATCTCATGTATCATTTTCCGTCCGTCTATGTGTTTAACCTTCAGCAGCTCTTGAAACAGACCTCTCATGCACCATGGTATATGATACGGGTTGGGTTGGAAGTGCTTTGAGTCTAGTGGGAACTTCATCATCAATGCTTTTGGCTGAACAAGGCTTGTGGTATCGAGTGCATTCATGATACCGGACATATACACCTGGTCAGCCTTAAACACAGTGCAGTGTCCCCCAGAGCTAGGATTTCCTGCGAGGTAATGGCTGATTTCAAAGAGTAAACCATGGTCACTCTTCCCGAGATTCTTAAGCAGGAGACAAGCATTAATGAGCTGCACAATGAAGGGTGGATCCACCGAAGTACCATTGAGAAAAACTGCCCTGAAGATATTAGGGTGTGTAAATTGCAGTGCCAGGGAAGAGTACAAAGGAACAAGCTGGTCGTTGGGCGATCCAACTAGCGTTATCTTGACATTGCAGTTGGTCAAAACCTCTAAACTCTTACCAAGGGCTATCGAATGCTGAGAAGTGGGATCCTGAAAATCAAATATCTCCTGCATAACCTCATTCTCCTGCCTCGTATATGACTTCACGGGGACTTTGAGCTCTAATCCAGGTAGAGGACCCATTGCGATCCCAGACATGCACATCAAGCCTATCTTAGTCACATTTTCAGCACCATTAATTCTCTGTAATAGTTGTGCCAACAGGTGTATGGCAATAGGTGTTCCCTGAGAGTGACACACAACAAAGAGATAGTCACATCCCGCAATAGACTCTGCATAGTTATCAACTAGTAGATTCACCGAGTTCTCTACTCTTTCTGCGATCTTCCCACCGCCCTCCAATGCCAGTGTTTGTATATCCAGATCCACTCCGTGCTCCTCACCCCAGCTATGCAGGGCTTTTGTCGCGCTGGATGCAAATGCTGTTGCTGTTGCTGTAGATTGTCCAATAAGCATGCGAACCAGTCTTATGGGAAGAAAGCTGTGAACTCCAATCACGACAGCCTTCTTTACTGGACGTTTGCTGGTTTGCTTCTTGGGAACATCTGCACTCTGAGTTCTTATAGCAGTTGTACCCCTTTTCTGATACAGGTGTTCCTCCTCCTTCAGGAGGTGAACCATTTTATTCATGCCACTGCTCCCGAAAAAGAGCCTCATCTGTGTCTTCAGTGTGATTTCTCTGAAATTCGTAGCCAGCCGCGGCGATGTTATGTCCTTTGTAGTGCCAACAGGTTCAGCTGAGCCGTTCTCAGCGAGTGCTACTGTAGCCCCATTAGCACTCTCATTCAGCGGACTCTCCTGGAACTCGTACGGAGATACCGGAAGAACACTGGGTAATTTAGCAGGCGTTTTTGCACTGCTTGTTCCTGCTACCAGTAACCTGTTGAAGATCACCTCACCTCGTTCGTTCTGCGATCCGTCGCTGGAAAATGCCCAGGAGCCCGCCATCGATGAACTCTGCACCATTTTCACCGCATCTTGTGCTAGCTGAACAGATTCCTTCGAAGAATATACAGTGGAAACAGAATCTCTCCGTTCATGGCCAGTGGCCGCACTCGCCGGAGTGCGTCCCCAATTCCAAGGCAACCAAGGGTTGAACTGCTCTGCATCTGTGTCAGGTTTTGCATCGCTGGATCCCTCTGTTGGCTGTTGTTGCTGCTGCTCTGTTTGAGGCTGACTTGCTGATTGAAAAGTGTTTGTATTACTGGCCATGGGTGCATGATCAGTACCCTGGGATGCAACCCCATTGGCCAAAGAATTGTCCAACGAATGATCTGGTTGTGTAGGCCCATCTATAGTAGGCGCGGTATCCGTTGCAAAGATCGACACTCCTGTGGTGGGCTGTGATTTACCATTGGTGAGTAGTTTGGAGCTATTGATTATTGGGCTGATCTCATTCGGAACAACAAGCCCTGATGATGGCGCGGTTGTTATGGGGGCTGGTTTATATATCATTTCCACTACCATCGGCACAGCAGTAAGGGGATTGATCCAATCTGTCCACAATGGTGCCCTGGAGGTATCTGAGGTGTTTGGTGTGGTTAGTGAATGCTGAGAACCAGGTACGTGCGTACTTTCAGGGATACCGTCTTGGTCATCAACCCTGGTTGTTGGTTGATGAGCATGTGTATCTGTTGCTCTTTCTTGTGAGGCATCTGTGATGGTGGGTGCACCGTTTGCAGAAATATTTGGATGTCCAGGAGACGCCTCAGACACGCTGGTTATATCGGGAACAGACTGCTTCCCATCGGGGGATTGATCCGCAGCCGTGCTAGACTTTGAAAACCACCAAGTTACGGGCCATTGACCCGTGGTAATACCAGATGGCGTTGACGATATCTGTTCTGTTGGTTGTTGGTGTTGGTTGTTACTCGTCTCGGGCGGTGGTCGCACATTGTCGATTGTGGTTTCATTTGAATGTGTGGCGACATTGGAATGTTCATTAGGTTTCGTAGCGTTAGATGCGGTTGTGTTGATGTTATCTATTTGTGTTCCGTTGTTGTGAGTTACAGCTGGATCACCACTAAGATGATTGGAAGTGGTAGTATGAATAGGAGCTGAGACTGTGGGCTCCACTGTGGTGGTGGTGGTGGTGGTCTCCATGGGGGTAGTGGACTCCATAGTGGTGGCCCTTCTCTGTTCTGAAGGCAATGCCACTGACCCAACACGGGCTTTCCAGCCCATCCAGCTCGAAGCCAACGATACAGAGGACTGTGTCCGATCGAGTTGCATTGACTGGCGGGTGGGTATCCTCACTGGCGGTACACGCTCGTCATGGGTAGAGGGTGTGTTCTTCCCCTCTGGCATAGGGGATGCATTGCTCTGTTCGGGCTCCTTCAGCTCGGCTCCTTTGCTACCTGGGGCGAACATGTCGAATTATGGCCAGGTATCCTCTCCGGACCCACACAAATACCTATCTATGGCAATGTGACGACTCACTATTCAGTATAATATGCAGGCAGTATAGTGAGTGTAGACAACCTACACCTTATGCATCATTGCAGACGGGAAGGGAATAGGCAGTGATAAAATATATACATATATAACTATAATGGCTTTTCAATTGTGATCTCCAACTCCCAGAGAGCACTGCCTCTAAATGTATCTGTGTACTCTCACTCTTCCCCACCTCTAGCCTCTTCACACGTGATTCTGCATAGAGCCCAACCACCATCTTACTCCACTCCAGCACTATCGGAGGCGATGGGGTTGGGATTTTTGGCCCGCTGCCTTGCACCCACTGAGCAATCTGCCAGAGCCCTCACTGAGTGTTATGCTTGAGCTGCACACTTATAGACCGATGAGACACGGTACAGTAAGGCACAGGAACTGCAGAAACATAGGCTCCTTTAGACAGTCGCTAGTGATAAAGCACTGCCTAATTAATGCAAGAAGGTGTACGGTGCACCATTTCGTCTTTGCTCATCGCCTCTTACAGCAGGCAGGGCATAGAGTGCCCGCGTATATTTGCCTGCAGGTGTACACCATTTTGGGATGCGTATCGATGGTCAGAAGACATTGTGTTTATTAGGTTGCAGTATATTAAAGCTCCCATTCTGACCGTTATCTCAGTAGGACATTGGTCAAGGATCTTCAAACCCGACCAATGCTTTTCCATAACCTATCGGTTGTACACTTACTGGATTCGGTCTAAGGCAACGGTCCTGGTGTTTGGTGCTGCGGTGCGGGCTTGGTTGCTATCTCACTGCATGTTCTTGAGTCTACAGGCATACCTGCTCCCGTGTTCGCGTGGCACCATTTTGCCGATATTTGTTTGTTTGTTTTGTTTGTTTTTTTGACTAGGCTTTGATTGCCAACCAACAGTCATGTCAATGCACACAACAAGAGTGTCTCCGTCCGAGCCGCTAATGTACAGGCGACATGGCTCGGTGAAGATAGGCCAACTCCACAGGTTCACGATTACATATACACCTCAGGAAATATCTTTAGAACTACGGGATGATGCACCTCAATCGCTTTTCCTGAAGGTGAAAAATGTCGAAATGATAGGTCTTCGCGCCGCATATCTGGCAGGCCCATTCCTGTTGTACGTGGATGTGCGGCCCTCAGAGTACACACACCATGACAATTGTTTCATAACGGCTGATCAACCTGTTTACGAGCCAAACCTGTCTCCGGGCAAGAGTTTCCATGCGGAGTTGTCAATGCACACCATCAAACCTAAATATACATGGATTGTAGATGTGGTGTCGCAAATGCTCTTCTCGTCCAGTGCGGAAATCCACTTTGAGGTTTCTATCGCATCCACAAAGGAGGCACTCCACTCATCCCACATGGCTGATACTTTTGGTACATTCTCTTCAGCATTAAGTGTCTTGGATCAGGATTCCCTCGATCTATGGAACCAGCCCCACCCAAGGGACGATCAACCGGTGCATCTTGTGGTGCTGTCACATGGTCTACATTCAAATGTTCATGCTGACATGTTCTATCTGAAAGAACTCATAGATAAAATGGCTGCTAAGACTGGCGAGAATATCATCGTTCGCGGCTTTAACGGGAGTGTGTGTAAGACGGAGCGTGGGGTGAGGTATCTTGGACGGAGAATTGCAGAATATGTCGTGAACGAGCTCTACACTCCCCAGGTGACAAAGATATCGTTCATTGCCCATTCCTTGGGTGGCTTATCACAGACATTTGCTATTGCCTACATTGAGAACAACTATCCTGACTTCTTCAAACAGGTGGAGCCTGTTAACTTTATAACCCTGGCTTCTCCTTATCTTGGTATTGCGAACGAGAATCCTGCCTATGTTAGTATGGCTCTGGCTGTTGGAATGGTTGGAAAGACAGGTCAGGATCTTGGTCTTCATGGATCCAAGCCTTTGCTTCAGTTACTCCCCACAGGACCGACCCATAGGATATTAAGACGTTTCACGAGGCGTACACTCTATGCAAATGCTCTACATGATGGAATTGTGCCACTGCGTACCTCTGCTCTACTCTATATGGATTGGAAGGGTCTGTCAAAGATAGCACAGGCAAGGGAAAAGGACTTGAAGGAGGCTCTGCAGGAGGCTAGTGATGGAAACAACAGATTCTTCACTAATCATACGCATAATGACCAGGTGGCTTCAAGCAAGAAAGAGAACAATACAGAAGATTCTTTGTCTAACGGACCACAGACTGATATTCAAGCAGCTGAGCAACAAGCTGAAGATCCAAATGCAAATGACGGTGCAGTAGGCACAATTCCTGTCGCGAACGGTGGAGCCGAAGACCGTGTAGAAGGCTATTCTTCAGAGGAACGCCTTGTATCGGCTTTGAAGGGCGCAGTGCTAACTCCACTTCAGACAATGCTATCACTATGTCTCCCGAATGAGCAACAGAAACGCAAAGGCAAGAAGTACCAACGTTTTCAGACTACCTCATTGGATGATGAGGACGATGAAGATGGGGATGATGGGGCTAACGGTTCGGACGAAGAGGTGCAGAAGGAGAGCTGGATTAACCCATTACCAAAGTCATCTGTCATTGAATCTGCAACAAAAGTATTACTGCCACCTCTTCCACCAACCAAGTATATAGTTGATCCTTCTTCAAGGTTGGAGGTGATCCTCCATGATAAAGTATACAATGAGAGCAGCCTCCCTCCAAGAACGAAGAAGAAGTCATCTACATTATTGGATACAATCGATCCTTTGAGGAGACAGCAGGGGCTGGAGGAGTCTATAGCTCGAAAATGGCATAGGGGTTTATCTTGGAGAAAGGTGCTTGTGAACCTGCTACCAGATGCACATAACAACATTATAGTGCGTAGGCGATTCCCTAATGCATATGGCTGGCTGGTGCTAGATCATCTTGTGGAAAACCATTTTGGCCCTTCGGCCAAACCCACAGTGGACATGGAAAACGGCGGTAATCATACTGCAGTTGGAGACGATCTCGAGACGAAGGCGTTTGATGCTGATGAGTCCGCTAATGAAGAGAAGTTTGCAAAAGTGTTGACCAATGAGAAACAGAGGGCCGATAAGATTAAGGCCAAAGGCGCAGATGGCAGCACAAGCGATAGCTCAAGCCATCTAGTCCCGGGCCAAAAATTTTCACACAGATCTTTGTCATCTGTTGGTAATGTGGATGGGGTTAGCATCTCGGAAGATGTCGCACTGCATACTAAACACAGCATTTCTCTAGGTGATGGACGCCATTCGGTTAACAGTTGTAGGTCCCAGCAGGAGCTCAGTGCAGAGATTAGATCTTCGGATGGGGAAGATAGCAATTGGGTGAATGACGCTGGTTCTGAGTTCTACGATGGCCCCACTGGAATGCTCAGCAATGTAGGGGAGATGTTTGAATCTTTCAAGAAAACCTATTACAGCGCTAGCGGGGAGGCAGAGAACTCAGCACAACCCACAGAGTCACGTCCAGAGCACAACGAGAATGTTGGTAGCCATGACAATGCCGAGGACGACGCCGACGCTATGATGCAGACACAGGTTATGGGCAATTTTTATTAGAGGTATAATATAACATGTATCTCTACAGCGTCATTTGTGTATTTGTATATAAGCGCGAACCCAATCTAGAGAAGAACAGTTAACTGTCGTTCTCTATTGTGACATACATAAACACTAGATACCCTGTTCCCTCTCAACAATTAGCACATTCTCATCAGTGTTTGATCCACCTCATGTTCAGTGAGGTAGCATATGCCCAAGCTCTTGGCCAACTTTTCGGCTCCTCCTCCACCATATCTATGCTTTTTGGGCCCCCGTTCAGAGAGTAGAACGCTGGTTATCTCCAATAGCTTCTTATACTCTTGGTCGTGGGGAAGACTGAGTCTTCTCCATAACTCCTCGACATCAAACCTGAACTGTGTAGCTCCCTCGCTGTTGAACCGGTTCAGCTGAACAATAGTTGAAGTGAGGTACTTTGCCATTGAAGAGGAAGTGGCCTCCGATACACTAAGATATGATGTGGTGGATAGTGTCTTGGCAAGGTACCGAAGCTCCTGTGAGAGAACAGATAACGGTTGCGAGAGTTCCGATGATACACTCACAGCCGCAGAGCTATGCAGGGACGACCAATTGTTGAGTCCAAAGTATCCTTTCATCGTCGAGTTGATCTCCCTTTCTATGAACAGGTTGAGATCCTTAAGTGCCTTTTCTGTAAGAGAACGATAGTGGGTGATGACACTCTGAAAGAATGAAATCTCAAGATTACCCAGTTTGCTGTCAGTATCAATCTCACCATCATTATTAGAGAATTTCCCAGACAGTGATTGTTGAGCGGTGGAAGTTTCTTTGATGCCCTGTGTAATCGCCACTTCTGGTGATGTGGGGGTTTTCCTTTCTCCGTTGATGATGTTCCACAACTCAATGAACACCAATTCGTCTCCCCAGGCTTCCATTGCTTCCACCATGAACTCCAGTGAACAGTATACTCGACACAGACGCTCACACCCACCCATTTCAGACGGGGCTCTACCATTTCCATTGTCATGTGAAATGCCAGAAGCCACGTTGACAAATGAGTTCTTCAAGAACAATGCATCGAATGCTTCCAGGCCATCCTTGAGGCTCTGGAAGTAGGAATTGATCAAATGCAGCTGGATCTCGCCGAGAAACCTGAGTTGATGCTTCACGGAAGGAAGATGTTCGAAACTGCTCGTGATACTCTCGATCAGCCCCTTCAAGTTCATAGCTGACTTTGTGGGCTTTGTTCTTCCTTCCTCAACAGCATCGAAGTCAATATCAAAGGCGGTGTCTGCTTCTATGATCTCGTGATAACGAGAAACAATGAAGGTCTTTTCATTAGTCAACCAAGTGTTGAAAACATACTCATCTGATAGAATGAGATCGCCTGTAAGTCCCGGCCACTTTAGCTCACCATTGCTGAAGTATGGATCATACTTGTAAGTATTTAACAAAACATGGTCAAAACGCTGCAGCTCATGTATCAGGTGAGATAGAAGACGGCTGTTATTTGTTATCAGTTTAAGATCTTTTGATATCTTTTCCCTCACTGGGACAAGAACAGCCGTTATAAGGTGGTAGCAAAAGTACTGGTCTGCGTACAAGGTGCCCTTGAGACTACCAGAGAACAAATTATTTGCAGCCTGTAAGTGTTTCTGCAGGAATGTCTCGATGTAACTTAAACACCACTCTGGTTTGTCCAGTCTGTTGGTCTCTGATTTACCACCAAAATGGAATATAAACCTTCTCAGAAATGGTTTTGACAAGACGAGAAAAGCAGGCAGAGCCTCGGGGTACTTTTTCTCCTTCGTGGATGAGCCCAGGGACTGAATCTTGAGAAGGGTGTTTAGCTCGTGTTCTATTTCCGTTGCTTTCCTGTCTGTAAGTTTACCCTCAGTCCAATCTGCTTCGGGAGAAGCCATGATGTTTTCGAATGAATGTATGGCCGTTGCTTCCACATCTTTTATTAGTAAGTCGTACAACTGTTCAGTGAGTGATCGTACAACTGCAGCTACAAATTCAGGCTCCACTTGATCCTGAAGAAAAGACATTGCTGATATCTCCTCTTCGAGAAGCTTGATCTGTTCCATCCTCTTGTCGAGATTTGAATCACTTTTACTTTCTGCCGATTCGCTTATGTGGCGAGCCACCTCATGGTATCTATTGAGGAGATCATTTGACATCTGCAGCCTCTTTCTCTCCTCCAATTTCTCTTTGACTGTGATCAGGAACTCCAATGGACCATAGGCGTCTATTAGCGAGTCGATGGAGCCCAAAGCATTTTCAACATTTTTATCCTCGGAAATTGAGCGAACTGCTTGCAATATGGATCCAGCTGGATCTTCCGATCCCTCGGGGTTGTCGTTTAATAGTTTGGATGCCTGTGGATGTTAGCAAGCGAAAGGAAAACCAACAATGGGCAAATAGCTCAACTGCTAGCAGATTGGCTGTGCATCAAGCCATATCCTCTCGGAAAGTGTTGTTCAAGGCCATTCTGTCCCAGGCCAACTGAGCATTGCTATTCACCCACCACTACACAGATATGATCAATAATGGCTTACCTTCTGTTTCAGGCTCTTTCTCTGTTCCTCTATACGATCCACCACAGAGTCCACTTGGGCCAATGAGTCCAAAGACCCAAACGACTCATTGAGGAAGTCAATAGCCATTGGGGCAATTATAACAACAAACTTATAGAAACTCTGAATCCAATCTGATTGAGCAGCAGCCACCAGTGGAAGCCGCTAGGGAAATATTTCACCGTTGTAGACTTGCTGATTCACACATCTCTGCTCCACGTACCACTTCTTCTCGCAGCCGCGATGCCTTCACTGCGTATTAAATTACACGTCTATGCCGATGCGTGCATAATATGTATGGTGTACGCATTGAGTTGTAAGATAAAGGGTTACAATATCTGACATTAGTTCTAAGGGAGAGAAAATTGAAGTTATTCTTCAAATAAGAGTACTAGAGACATTACCTGTCCTATTGAATATATAATCACAATTAGCTAAAGCCGTTATACTATAGTACAGCCATTTGATCTCTTTGGCGACAGCCTTATTGTACGTTGCTTTTGCCTTCACAAATCTTTTATCCCAAGAGCCTTAACCAGCCTTAGATAGAACAGCTCACGTTTATCGTCGTCGCCAACTTCGATAGCCCGTAGCAAACCCTGGAGACATATGCCGTAGTTAACAAGATTAATGGGGTCAGGGCGAAAGTTGATGTCGAATTTCTTCTTGATGGTGAAGTAATGCAAGTAGAATATGGTGGTGAGGATCATGTTGTACACTGTGAGTTCCCCGAGCATGGGGTCGAACTTTGCAGTATGTATATGAGTGACGTATCTGTGGTTGACGAACCCGTATATCTCAACCAATTGCCTTATGATATTGCTCTTTAGTATATCCTTTGTGTTTGAACGTTTGGTTATCTCAATAACGTTCACGGTGGTGTTGAATCCATCGGGGCAGTCAAAGTTCAAGAGATACACGCAGCCGCTATCAAACGTTACAGGAAACACTTGGTTCTTACAATCGGTCTGCAACAGCTCCCTGTATTCCTCTTCATCAAACTCAAGTCTCCCCTTGTGGTTGGTGTAGGAAACGGTCACTTCTCTCACCATGATTGGCCAGTTGGCAAAGTCCCTATCATCATCATCGTGGTACCAGCACTCCACCATTTCCAGAACATCATCCAGAACATCCATCGGGTCGGGGAAATCATCCAGATCCACAGTCATGTCATCCAAAAAACGTTGGGCAGTAGACTTGGAAAACCTCTTTGGCACAGGTATTGGCACGTGGGGAAGACTTTCTGAGCTTATTGCAAGGGCCAGCGGAGAGAGCTCATCCTTTATCGAACTTTTATGTTCTTTTGTATTTATTATTTGATCCTCATGAGACCGGTTAAGTTTTGTAGATTGTATGGGCATGATCTCTTCATCCGCCACCTGTTCGTCCCCATTGGTATCTCTGTAGTTTGCCTTGTCCAGCATGGCATCCACCACATCGTCGCCCAAATCCAGCCTTGGGATCATGTATCTGTCAAATGTTTTAAACTCCTCTTTAAAGAAGGACTCCACATTGAACTCGTATTTGAGTGAGTCTGACGATTTCTCCAGCACTCTCAAAATGCGCTTGGTGGAGCAGAAACAGTATATCATAGCTAGAATGTTCTTTGGAGGGAGACTAGAACAAGTGGTGAAAAGACGGTCGGTGCGAAATGGTTTGCTCAATGCGGTCGGATGCAGCTTCAATTTAGTGAGATTCACAAATGATTGAAGTTCGTTAACCACCGAAGTCGGTAGCCTATGGTTGCTCTTACCCGAGCAATCAATGAGGATGATTCTCCCTAATGACTTGAGAGCCACGGCAAGGTTCCATTCACCTTCACATAGAAAAGGATGAAAAATGATGTCAAGCTCATTCCCAGGGGCCATTGGGCCATATGCCTGTGGGTTGCGAAAGAGCCCCAGGCTGTAATCTGGAGTGTAATATCTGTCCAGCAGCATATTCGCATAGTAGTACATCATATCAGGAGACCATACCTTTGTGAGGTGCGACGAATCCGCCAGGGATACACTGGAAACCATCCCCGTCACTCGGTGTGTGTACTCCTGTCTCGGCGCAATTGAAGGATTCTCCATGCACAGCAGACTATATTCCATGGAGGGAAGAATTGTTAATAATCCATTTTATAAGAGACGCGACTCAGATCGCCTCATCGAATTGTTGCACAATTATCTTGCAATAGATCAACATTCTGAAAAATACAAAAGTGCTTTCAGTCCCCTTCCCCATGTGCCACTTACTAAGAATCGCTCAGCCTATCCACTTCATCGTCCAACATGTCTGTAGTGTGTATGATTGAAACGGCAAAAAAAAAGTTGACTCCAAAGTTGTAAGGCTCTATGAGATCGGCCTCTAATTAAAAAACAACGATTTCAATATATAGATGAGATATTGTGGTAGCTGTATTCACAAGTCAGTATGATGTTAGGATTGTAACTCAGTGCATATTGTTTGAGACAACAGGTGTCCAAAGCATTCTTGTTTCCTTTATATTATCATATTGTTAAATCGAATGTGGCTTCTCCAAGTTCTCTCCTTCGTGAGGTTGCGAACCGCACGCCCATACATCTACGCAAAGTGTAACGCGTGGTAGCAGAGACCGGGCAGACACCAGGGGCAGCATATTATACTTGCAGGCATGTACCAACCGTATATATAGGCAGGGAGTGCAAGTACAACGTGACTCTACCACACAATTGGTACTAGAAGAAAGCATTTGCCAGTGAACTAGAAAGAAAACAGAAATTTTTTCAAGAAGGGAAAGGGGATCTAAATGGAAATCTAGTAAAGTAAATAACGTGAATGAATTTTTGGTCGATTATACCTTTCTTTTTTTGTAGGTTTTTTTTTTTGATATGGATGAACCACAGAAAACAATTACATACAGGATATGCTTCAGAATATGAATGAAACATTACCTTGAACAGAGAAAAACAATTCAATGCCAAACTTTGGTTGACTGGTTTAAAGAATTTATATATATCACAGCCGTAGGCATCTGGTACTGGTGATACCTCCCGCTTCAGTCATTTAACACTCTTTTTCTTAAAACTGCTCCGTTAAATGTAACACCCAATCTAAAGGTGGTGCCAAATCAATGAAGATGACACCCATCACAACGTCTGCTTGTACACACACGCTCTCTCACCACAGATTGCAAGGCTTTCTCATTTCCTGCATGCATTTCAGCTGTGCACTGCGTAAACTGCCTTGTATTTACATTCTTCCGAAACTGGCAAGCATGCAGGAGCTGATGCAGGTCATAATAAGTCTACTTTGAGCTAGCACCCTTCAAGACTAATCTGAGATTCGTAGAGGGTGTGGTTTCACCGGTGCAAGATCTACTAGTTTTCTTTGATATTCTACATAGTTTAATGAGTCTGGGGCATTGTTCTTTCGAGGTTTAACTACCCATTGGCAATAATTGTCTATCATACCAGCTCAGCAGTGGTTGAATAGTCCTGTTGTTTGGCGAGTAGGTCGCATTCAATCCGCCAGCCTACTTGGCACCACGATCACTACCAACAACACACACAGAGCAATTTACTCTTTCTCTTATCTCACATATAATTGAATTACATGTCATGGCAACCACTACTGTCCAGTTGCCGATGAAGGTACAGGCCATTTACTCATGGGGAGGTGACACTAACACCGACCTCGGGTTCATGGAGGGAGATCTTATAGATGTGACTGACTTTGGGGATGGTAAATGGTGGTTTGGAAAGTTGGTTCGCAATCGAATGGCCGGCTATTTTCCCTCCAACTATGTGAAGGTTGTAGAAAGCAAGTCGAGATCCCCTTCTATCCAACAGCTGAGCATGCCACACTCCCTCAGCAGACAGTCTATCAACAGATTGACTGAGTCACCTGGCATGAACGATGGGGGCAGATCATATACCAGTGCCTCAAATTCACGCGGAAATTCAAGACCTTCCTCTCCTGTTCAGAGATCTTACACTCAAGACTACAGCTACGAAAAATCCAGCGGAAGGTATATCGCAGAGTCATCGTTTTCGCAGGCCAATAGGTCCAACTCTGCAATTTTCTCCGAACAGTATGCAAAGAGATCAGCGTTGAGCTCTGAGGAGTATGGGCCACCGCTTCCGCCAAAACACCGCATTCCAATTTCTGTCTCACGGGAGAGACTAGCGAAATTCTCCTCTCAGGAGAGATTGTCATTCAACAGAAGCAGTGCAGAACCATCATCCCCTTTGAGACACTCTAATATCCCCAGGGATAACACCTGGACATATGGATTGAACCACGCTACTAATTCCGTAAATCAAGATGATCCTTTGAGAGACAGCAAAAGAGAATCGCTCACAAATTCTTGGATGAACTCACAAGATAAACAGCTCTATGATTCGACAATCTCAGCCAAAACTGAGAGATCATCTTATTTTGGACACTCAGATTTCAGTGCAACCTCAGCTGGTTCGATGAATAGGCATCGACACCTGGAAAAGGAAGACAGGATCAAGAATTTCAAGGAAAATGGAATGGGAGATATGGGCGATCTTGAGAAGCAGGAGTTCTTTGATCAACTCATGGTTGAGAAAAAGTCCAAACACCCCAAATTCCTTAAAAAGATGTTCTTCGGTACTCCAAAGGGACCTTCTTTGGATGACCAAATCCATCTCTCCAACTCTCTTTCGTCGAAGATGTCCGGTTTGGGCTTGAGATCGGACCAGACAGAGCCGTCAACGATGGCCCCATTGCGCCCCGAAGAAGATGTTGCCATGCTGGACTTGGAAAGATGTAGAACATACACATCCACCGAACGGGCAGCTAAGGCCAAGAGTGTCCTTGAGATCGAGAGCTACACCATTCTTCAACCTCAGACATACATCACCTCGGTTAATAGCAACGAGGTATTGGAGAGAGGTGGTGCTGAAATCGACTCGACGCCGTTATACCACGTGGACAGGTCAATGAGACAGATGCCCATAGACAGATATTCAACAGCACAATCAATTGCCAGAGACAAAATTGGCTCCAAGTTTAGAACCCAGCTCGAGCTACTCAGGGCTCTCTTCATCTTCTGTACCGAGAGATTTCAGCTCATAATTCAACGTGATGTCAAGATCGACCCCCGCTCCGCACCCAAGCTGGAAAATGCCATGTACACCAAGCAGTGTACACCACAACAATTGGCTTGGATCTTTAAGATCATGGCCGACGAGTTACATTTGCAAACGGATCTAGTCACGGGGTACTTGAAGCATCCAAATACAACACACGATCTCTACAGAGACAACAGCTCTGTGGTCGCTAACCACATGTGGATTGCAGTTCTGATCGAGGGCGAATGGCGGTTTGTGGATGTCGCTCTAGGTAACATGAGCCACCCCATTCACGATACTCTAAGAACACCACCACAACCAAATGACATGTACTACTTCCTGGTGGAGCCATTGGATCTGATCTACACTCATGTCCCAATCCACACCGACCAACAACATATAGTTGCTCCACTGGATCCAATGGTTGCCTTAGCGTTGGTACCTGCATTTTCCGCTTTTGTCTACAACCAGATCAAATTGTACAGGTTTGACTATGCACTGACAAGAATGGAGGATTATGATTTGGCTGAGGTGGACATCGAAGTGCCCGTGGACATCGAGCTCACAGCTTCTGTTGTTGCAGAGACCTCAGAATCCGACACGCTGTGCCAGGTCTATTGGAAGAAGAGCAGAAGGATTGTTAAGGTGAAAGCGGTTCTCCCTCCAAGGGTGTCCGTTGGATTCCTCAATATCTATGCAGGAGCCAGAGGGTTCCAACAGAACAACAAGCATTCATTGGCACTTTCCATACCACTCACTCACCGCGGCAAATATCAGCAGTTGGAGTTCATCAAAAGAGAAACTCTCGCGGAGATACACGGACAGGATATCTACGTGAAGCAACCTCAATGCTATAAACTAAAACATGAGAACACCTACCAGTTTATATTGCAGCACCAGTCGTCGCACGGACCAGGGGTGACACAGAACAGGGTGGGCCTTTGTCTCCAGTCACCCGGTGGAAAGATTTATTCCTTCACCAAATTAGAGTCTGGTGAATGGGCTCTTCAGGTCCAATGTAGAGAGAAGGGTATCTACAAGGGCGTTGTGCTTGGAGACAATGGCCAAGACTGGTGTGTCTTCACACAATGGAATGTACAGTGACTTTTTGCCGGTGCCATGCAGAAGTTGCAGAAGTTGTACTTCACAGACACGAAAGCATATATTTTTTCAAAAATTCCATCCAGCGGCTCATTATCTGAGGATATTGCTGCAGCAATTGTTTTTTGTTTTGTTTTGCATCCACCCCTTACTACACCTCTAATTTACTTAATAGATCATTGAGTCAACATTTTATATAGCCTCATCGACTAATGGTATAGTCTGACCCTGCATTATACAAATTAGTCATAAATATCCACACAGGGTGTTTTACCGATTGTCTAATCTCTAGAGGTTAAATGTATACGTCCTCCTACCTCTTTGAAGAATCTTATGGTTGACGCGTATGAGACGCGAAGACCTTGCGTGTACCTGCAGGACCAGGTATGGCCTCTAGCGTAGTAGGGAAAAGGTAAATATCTAGGAATGATGATCTAGTCCTTCATCAGCATATATATATGATCACTAACTACGGAATTTACCTACCAGCATACTGCTGTCGACCATCAGCCATGAGCAATAGCGTTGGTCTTACAAGGAAGAGAGTACGTTCATTATGAAAGCAGAGGATACAGAAAGACCATTCATTAACTGTAATGTAGAATCGATCTCTTACCTATGAATCCAATTTGGAAAAGGAGAATAGCAACACCGATAGGGATTCCAAGCGTAAATATGCTACCCAGGAGGTTGAGTTGGTAGGGGTACTTTTCAGCATAAACCCTTCACATTCGCCAAACATAGCGATACCTCGTCAAGACGTCGTTCTTGTGGGCAGAAGCAGCAAATGTGATGTGAAGCTATCGGGTGCAGATATATCAACAGTTCACTGCCATATGGGTGTTGCAGAAATGAAGGTTGGGGATACTATAGGAGACTATGTATGTATCACCGACAAAAGCAGCAATGGAACGTATGTCAACGACGGGTTGGTGGGAAAGGGCAACAGCGTTCTCCTTAGGCCCGGCGATAAGGTTTCATTTGCAAGCACAGGTCCTTACATCTTCAGGTACTCATCTGATATAAGCAGCGATAGCAATGTCCACAAACAGGGAAGAGACGGAGGCAGAAAATCATTTTTCGCGCAGTATGTTCTTGGCAAGGTGCTGGGCAGTGGACACTATGCTCAGGTGAAAGAAGCCACGAATAAACTGACTGGAGAAGTATGTGCGGTGAAGATATTCCACCCCAAGCGGAATGACGGAGATAATGACAAGGCAAATCAGCTCAATAGGGAACTGGGCGTATTGATGGCAGTCAATCATCCCCATGTTGTGCGTTTCTATGATACATTTCTAGAACCCATAAATACCCATAGCGTCACCACATATCTGGTGTTGGAGAAAGTGAACGGTGGGGAACTCTTCAACAGAATCATTGCCAAACAAAAGCTGAGGCAAGATGAAACACATTCCATCTTCAAACAGTTGCTTAATGGGCTGTTATATTTGCACTCGAGCGGCATTGTTCACAGGGATATCAAGCCGGAAAACATTCTTCTTGAGATTACTCCTCGAACCAGCATTACCCAAGTCCAGAGTGGCCCCTGGGACGAAGACGAGTTGGATATCCAGGTGAAGATTGCCGACTTTGGGTTGGCAAAGTTCATTGGCGAGTTCAACTTCACAGACACTCTTTGTGGCACCCCCGCCTACGTGGCACCCGAAATTCTCATGAACAGCTCTAACAGAAAGTACAACAAGGCTGTAGACCTATGGTCAATGGGAGTGCTGTTGTATGTGTGCCTATGTGGGTTTCCCCCTTTTTCAGAAGAATTGGGCCCTCCCACAATGCGTCAGCAAATCCTCACAGGTAGGTACGCATTTTTCAGTCCATATTGGGACGATATCTCCGATCAAGTTTTGGATCTGATCTCAAGGCTACTGGTGGTCGATGCAAGGGAGAGATATTCGGTTGAGGAAGCAATTGGTCATTCCTGGTTCACAAGCCATCAGGGTATGGTGCCAAAGCAAGAGGCCGTGTCTAGTTGGCATGACACTGAGAATGCACAACTTTCATATCAGGATATGAGGGCCAGAGCAATGTCAGTCAGGATCCCGGTCAGGAGTAAGTCCAATCCAATCTCACTCCAGGAACGACACTCGACAGGCCATGGGGGAGGAATATTCAAGAGCTTCGCGGCACCAGAAACAGTTGTGGAAATTAAAGAGGACGGTGATATTACGATGTCAGGTTAAAAAGTCGATTTGGATATATATATAAGAACAGGGAATGCCATCTAAATTAACCATCGGAGGTGCCTAATGCTTTCAACGATAGATGCTATTATATTGTCTTCTGATAATCAATTCCAGGAGTTCCAGGAGTTCATTCACTAGCGGAATCCCCGGAATGGTATGACTATTCCCCAAGTTCTGGGAATCTCCACCATCCCACCCCCACACCCCACGCGTGGGGAACCCGGGCCCCGGGCAGGCGCGATGTATGCAGTGGACCCGACACGCAGATGAGAAGCTGGAGCTGAAACGAGTCACAGGACCTGGAGTGAATATAAAAACAAGGCCTTAGAGGTCCGAGGGTGGACTCGATTTTTGGTTGAAGGTGTTAAAGATTCACAACTGGCCAATGCAGCCTTTACAGTTATCCGGTGTGCGACAGCTCTGCAAACAGCTCACATCTCCACAGAGGTCGTTCTCATCATCGCCAGTCAGGCTTGCAGATTACACCCACGCTATAATAGGTGGAGGAGTGGTAGGAGTAGCAATTGCCGCCGAACTTTCCAAAGTTGCCTCCAACAATGTCATTCTGATTGAGAAGAACCCCGAATGCGGTTCGGAGACCTCGTCACGGAACTCAGAGGTGATTCATGCGGGACTTTATTACCCCGCCGGTTCGCTTAAGGCTCAATTGTGCATCACCGGTAAGGAACTTATATACAACGAGGCAAAGAAATATGGGGTGGAATTGAGCCAATGTGGTAAATGGATCGTAGCACAAGATGAGCAGCAGCATGAGTATCTAGAGAGCATGGAGCAGAAGGCTAAGGCATTGGGTGTGCCAGTGGAGTTTGTTGCACTTTCCAAAGCGAAGAGCCTAGAGCCAGCCGTGAGAGCAAATGCAGCCGTGCTGAGCTCGCCAACAACTGGCATAATATCGGCACACTCACTGATGGACTACTTGGAATCGGTTTTCCAGGACAATAATGGGGACACAGCTCTCGGATCACAAGTCTCAGGAATTGAGTATAGTGATAGCACACAAGAGTATTCTTTGATCACGGAGGCTGAAGGTGAGCAGGTGGTGATAACGTCCAATAACGTGATAAACTCTGCTGGACTGTATGCTTGTCATGTTTCCAATCTTCTGTTGCCAAAAGAAAGACGCATCACTCCATACTATGCCAAAGGTAATTACTTCTCGCTCAATTCGTCAACGCCTAAAGTATCAAGACTGATATACCCTTGCCCCACTAAAAATGTGGCCTCGCTAGGCACACACCTCACCATTGATTTGGGTGGCCAACTCAGGTTCGGGCCTGATCTGGAATGGGTAGATGACCCTACCGATGTGGCGGTGAGCGAAACAAACATGGATGCCGCTTATCACGAGGTTGTCAAGTACTTGCCTTCCACAGATAAGTCACATTTGTCGCCTTCATACGCTGGAATAAGACCAAAGTTAATACCATCTTCAGCAACTGGTTTTCAGGACTTTGTGATCAGGAAAGAGGTGGGATATCCGGGATTCGTGAACTGTTTGGGTATAGAAAGCCCTGGACTAACTGCATCGATGGGCATTGCACAATACGTTAAAAAATTACTGGACTGATGAAAAACATCATTCCGCGGTTGCGAGACGGACATTCGTAATAAATACATGCATTATCTGAACTATGCAGACTCGAGCTCCAATTAACTCTACATCTTTCTTTTCTTAATCCCCTCTTTCCGTTGGTCTTCCTCTGCAGAGCGCGCCTCAGCAGAGAGCGTTGACTTTCTCGGTAGTTTCTCCGGCTCTGTTGGCCTGGGAACTTCGGTAAAGTACTTACTGGTGAGGGCGTCCGCTGCATCATATCTCTTAGACGGATCCAGCACGAGAAGGTTAATCATCAGATCCAGGGCAGCGTCTGTGGCAGCCAAAAACCTATTAGAGAGTTCTTGCCTGGATGGTTGAGGGTACACCTGCAGGTTTTCATACATGGGCAGGCAACTGACACCTGGCCAATTCTTCTCCGTTGGGGTGCCCAGTGCCTTAAAGGTAACCACCAGCTGGTCAGCATCATCAGCACCGGGAAGGTACGGCACACGAAGCATGAGTTCTGCAAATATTATTCCCACAGCCCATATGTCAATGGCTCCAGTGTAGTGATTAGAACCAAACAGCAGCTCTGGGGCCCTGTACCATCTTGTGACCACGTTATGGGTCAACCTCTCATTCGGCAGTCCCAAAGCCCTTGCCAAGCCGAAATCGGCAATTTTCAAATGTCCATCGGGAGACAACAATAAGTTATTGGGTTTGAGATCTCTGTGTAACACTCCATTCCTGTGGCAATGGTGCACACCCCTCAGGGTCATGAGCATCCAGGATTTGATGTCACCTGGGGCAAATATGACACTCTTATCCTTTATGAGCATCTCCAGGTCAGCAGGTAAGAACTCAAGAACAAGGTTCAGATTATCCGGGGTGGAAAACACATCAACTAGCTCGATGATATTCTCATGCCTCAGCTCCTGTAGATACTTCACTTCACGTATGGCCGACATATCCAAGCCATCATGGAAGTCGCCTGTCTTGATCTCTTTGATGGCTATACGCCTTTTGGTCGCCGTTTGCCGCCCCAGGTAAACCACGGCATAAGTACCTTCACCTACTTTTTTCTCTTTGGTGTAATCTATTTTCCTCGTTGTCATCGCCGCTGTCTAATTCGATGTGATATGCATATGGGCGGTGGTGGAGTTTAATGAAGCTGGCCCAACGAGCAACTGTGGACCTGTAAAGATTGAGCTAAACAGATTCAAGTACAATGGATAATGTGCTGAGAAATATATAAGCCGATAAACGGAACCAACATCCATCAGCACCAGTTGTACCTCTCTCAAACAACCCGTAGCCGAATCAGTGCTCAACTGAGTATAATCTCAACATCCGAAGCTCCATCCAGCAGAGTTATGCTAATCACTGCTGCAGATACACGATATTACAAGGTGCATGGATCCCATCGGTCGGCATGCACAACCAGAAAGCCTGGTGCTCCTCGCTGCGTACTTCTCAGGCGTTTTTCATCACACTACCCTTTATGGGCGGCGTGAGTAATGTCTACGCTACGTGCTTTAGCTCTCCCACCATGCCTACAGCGCACCCTGTGAGTATAGTAAGCATGTGAGTAGTGGGGCATGTGAGTAGTGGGGCATGTGAGTAGTGGGGCATGCGAGTAGTGGGGCATGCGAGTATAGTGGGGCTTACAGCACTTTATGCTGTTGCTTGCCTGGCTTCCACAGATACAGAGAGAGTGAGGGCTTAGTGATTGTGGATGCGACACCTGCGCCCCCGGCCTGTCAGCTCTCGCTTTGCGCACTGTACGCCTGTAGACCTGTGGGAGGAGGTAGAGCGAGAGGGAGCAGACGGGTATAATGGAAGAAAGGAGAAGATAAGATTTTCTGTGGGTAGTTGAGGAAATACTATTGAGAGAGCGAGTCGTTCTCCGGAATTCAGTTTTGTTTTCTTGTGCATTTTTGTTTTTGAAAGAGCTGTAGAACCTTCAGGGATATATATATATATATCCATGCTGCACTCATAGTTAGTCTTCGTTTGCTGTCAGATTATTCATCAGCAATCGTCACTTGGTGAACCAAACCTAAGTGAAGCAGAAGACAGTGGAGTTTAAATAGAATACACATCACAACCACTCATCATATTTCATATCGCATTTTGTCGTGTCTAAGCGTGTTCGTTAAGGGATCGGACGCTGTCTCTAGTTGCATCATACCATATATCCCCAGAAGGATTCTCAATCCCCTCTAGCATAGATTCAGCAGCACACCATATACACAACAGTATGAGTGATTTTCCTCTGTTGATACGGGCGGCCCTCCCTGCTGTGGTCCCCCTTATCCTCCTTGCATCCGTATCAGCGGCACCAACAGTGATGATGAAAACAGACCCAACTCCTCCACGCTCAGACTGGGATGATGAGTCGTCGATAGGCGTGATAGTGATAATCAGCATGTTGCTGGGTTTTGCATTGATTTTGACAGTCTCGTTGATAGCTGCGTTCATCAGGTGGGTCATCATTGGTCGCGGGATACGTTTGTCCAACCTCATGCCTGGTGAGTTAGATGACAGGTTTAGAGAAATGGAGGAGGACAATCGTGCACTCTCTGAGTTATCGCCAGAAGAGCAAGAGCTATATTTCCAGTCCAACGATTACCTCAAGCTGAATCCAATGGATAGGCAGGAGCTCTCCCTATCTCAGTTGTTATTGATACAGGAGAAAGGGGTCTCTGCGTGGGAGTTCCGTGTGAACTCCAATATCGCGGATGATGTCAGAGTGGAGAATAAAACTGAACTTGCATTCCTCCACAATGGTGGAGAAGTATCAGTGCAGACAAACTTGCCAATACCCAAGGCCAATGATGTCTACTATTTTGAATGCAAAATCTATGCTTTGGAATCTGATGACCATACCACTATATCCATTGGCTTATCAACTGCCCCTTATCCGTTCTTCAGATTGCCGGGACGTCATAGAGTTTCTGTGACATATGATTCAGATGGCACTAGACGCTTTAATCAGCCCTTTCCAATGCAAGAGACGAATGGGTTGCACATATTCCCACAGTTACAGAGAGGGGACGTGGTAGGGATAGGTTACAGGACAAGATCGGGAACTGTATTCTTCACACGCAATGGTAAGAAATTATCCGAGTCCAAGATAGGAGGCCACGCGAAGGGCCTGAAGCAAAAACTATGGCCCATAATTGGAGCCACAGGTAAATGTACCGTGCATGTGAACCTTGGCCAGTCTGGTTATGTTTTCATCGAGGGTAATGTCAAGAAGTGGGGGTTTGCTCCCATTGAAGGCAATGGCCCTCCCCCTCCTGCATATAACACCTTCAATAAGGATGTATTGCTGGAGAGGAGCGATGTGGACATTGAAGATCTTGAAAACAGAGAGAACGACTTCCCGCCAAACTTTTGGGACGTGGCAGACTTCTCTGACTATGGTGGCTCTGGCGATGAAGAGGATATCACTTTGAGGAGTATAGCACAAGGAATTGACGATATCCCTTCTCATCCTCCAGTGTACACGAGTGACGAGGAGGATTTGGTGCAGGAGGAACTCCGTGATGACTACTTAGACAGTGTTTTGCCTGAGGAATCGCAGCAAGGAAATAGTGGTGATGCTGTGCCAGCTGATGAGACAAACTTGGAGAGTGGTGAAACAGTTGCCCCAGTTGAGGGGGCTAGCCCAAGAACAGATGAGGCAACAGAAGATGAGCATGCCATAGAGGGTCAAGGTATGCCCTGTGATGAGGAGACCGATGCTGATATTGAGTGATAGGACACAAAGGGGCCTCTCAATCGGCAAGCATCGTTGTCAAGAGCAAGTGTCAATTTTTTTGTATGTACATTTTTATATCTTCACTTGGTATTGGGTATTATTATTGGATAGGTTAGAAGGCGAGGCAATGACACTTTAATTGGTAGGGAATGGAATGGGCTGTCATGATGTTGACTTTTTCATATTCTGAAATCAGAACTTGTGCATATAATACAGGCTATAACGCAAAAATTATCACTGAATCTGTAAGTGAGATTGAAATAGTACAAAAACGTTGAAACTAGGTATAGGCACCATAGGCACCATAGGCACGCTACACAAGCAATCGGTAACTACCGTCTCTTAAATTTCTCAGCCATTACTCTCAGCCTAGACATGAAAGTGTCCCTGTCCAGATAACAACCCTTCAACCACCTCTCATCAACAGGATTGCCATTCTCATCCTTGAACTCAAACCCATTTCTGGAGTGCAATATCCTCCTGTTGTCGAAGAGCACACATGAGTTCTCAGGAAGCTTGAACGTGAATTGGTTCTCTGGGTTATGAGTAAATGCTTCAAAGATACGAAGACCCTTTACGAAATCCTTAAACAAATGGCTGTCTCCAGTTTCAGTGGCACTATTGATGCGACTGAACACCGAGTTGGATGGACTCACTTCCCCTCCAAAACCCTCTGCAGCAGAGGTTGTTGGACTGGTGATGCCATATTCAAAGGGTGCCTGGAAGGGTGGGGAATAGTTGACCTCCTTGATGGGAGGGTGGCCATCAGAATAGTCAGTAATACTCTCACTCTCCACGACCAAGGGCCTTGAGTAATAGTAGTACTCATCGGCATTTTGGTAATGGTATGGTATTGGGACTGTTGTAAGAGCAAAAAAGGATTGTGGATCCTTTTCTGATACATTCTTTGCAGCAAGGAATGAGTCAGCAAACACACTCTCTCCTCCAACTGTGGAATTTTTGATTGCATGGAGCAATTGAATGCCCGGTGGGCTTTCATAATAGAGCAGGTCCATGTGGAGTGGGAGGTTGAGGTTGGTATACGCAATGTTCTTTGCTTCGGGAACTGACTTCACGTCAAACAATTCCCCATAGAAGGTTGGCCTGACATAGCCTATTCTCTTTGCGATAGTCTCAACAAACCATTGGTCCTTGTTCTCAATCTGCGAGGGGATATCGTTGATGAACACGACACCGTATTTGTTGATGTTCCTTAGAACTGCAAAGAACGTCTCATCATTCTCCATGTAATCGTTGAAACTGTAGTCTAACTTTCCCTTCTGTTTTGCCTCCTCAATTCTTGCCTTGTTCCAATACACGATATCACTCTGGAAGAACTTTCCTTCTCTTCTGGCTTGCAGATTACAATATCTCTTGAGGAATCTTAAACCATAAAGAGACTTGTGCGGAGATTTCCCCACACCTTCATACCAGATAACCTCTAACGCTGGCTCTATAATGGGTTCTCCTTTGGCATTGGTAGTGGACAACTCTATCACACGTGGTGCTTTCACGGGATGTAAGTCTGCTAGAAGTGAGCCGGTTGTAAACAGTTTCTGTTTGGAGTGGAAGTCCACAGACTTGGCAGGGGCATCGCACGAGTCACGCAGAAACAAGTTGTTGTAGCTCACCACATCTTTGCCCAGCTGTATTGTGATGTATTGGTCATTGTAACGTAACACTCTGAGTTCTTCAGCAGCTTGAGCGGCAGTTTGTGGAATCTCGATAAAGTCTGGCTGGGCAGTCTTCGCTTCCGACACGAGAGAAGAGTAACGCATGCAAGTAAGAGCAGGAGCGAGGCGAAGGCGGTTGACAGGACGATGTACGCCAGAGACTGTGGTTGCCGGTCTGATCAACAAGTGCATATTACGCTTCAGTTCGCTGTATTGGCCCGAGCTCGACTGAAACGCAAACTTGCTTAAGGCAACAGCTGGTCTGAGTGTTTCTGACAACAACTTTTCAGCTGCCACCACTGCCGCCGGACGGTAGCAGGAGGCAACCAGTTTCAAGTTGGTCACCAATGACATCTTTGATGTGTATAATTTCTGTATGTGATGTTTTATAGAACAAACCTCGGATTAACTGTTATATATATGCTGGTGGAGAGAATGGAGCAAACATACAAATGTTGCAATGATATCATATCATTGCACGTATTTATACTCCTCAGCGAGAGCAGTTAGTTCTCCTTCCACTATGCACACGCTCCGGGAATCTCCTCCACACATGCAGAAAACGGTGCATGCATTATCTGGGGTCGGGGTAAGCGTAATGGCTTCCTCATGAAGTTGCATACGAGGTGAATATCCGGGGTCAAACACAGTGTATGCAGCAGCCGTGCAGCACCAAATCACCCGACAAGTTACGTTGGAGCGGAGGGTCACATAATTCTGAGCCCCTCCGCCCCTCTGAACCGAGGCGCCGAGCCTATTAAATTTTATGGCTGGAGCAGACAGGGAAAGGGGCAGAGATACAGTGGGTGGTACCCTGGTGCAAAAAAAAAGGAGAGATGATTCCGAGATTGTAACTTCATGCAATTAGTTAGCCAAACAGAGGGATCAAGAGAGATGTAGCCCATTGTTGCGCTTTCCGATGCACCTGGCGATGACCCCAACTAAGTTCTTACAGTCAGCCAAGTCACCTCTATGCCTTTCTCAGGTGCCGCCATTTGAAATGTGGTATGTCGTCAACTATTTGAATTTATGATGATCAGCAAGGTTTGCGGCCCCTACTTATTCAGTTGCGGTTTGGTTCTCTGGGAGATCCTAGATATTCAATAAGGAATGCATGCTCTTCTTTGCCTCTGTTGGGGATGATTGAAACAAACATGTAGTTAACTTTAGAGAGGACACTTTTCTTCTTTGAGGCAAGAAGCAAAAAGCAAAAAAAAAAAAAAGGTCCAAGCTGTCCCCCTCATATCATCATCCACATGCTTATCAGCTTATAATATGCCACCGCTTGGCCCCACTTGCTCACTCTCTGGAGATGGTAATCTTGGCTGGAGTTCAAAAGAGTGCGTGCAGCAGTCTGTGGGGGAATGCTATCGCGCATCCACCCCCACCAAGTAGGCTGCGCGTGTCTTTTGTGGTTCTATGCTCCCCGGCCTACAGGCCATAGAACAATACGGTCTATGGCGCCACTTTGTCAGGTATGTTCTACGCCAAAAGTGCATATCGAAGCGTCAAATTCCTAGGTAAGAAGAAGATAAGCAAGATAATGGGTCATGCTTCTTTATGGAGCAGATAACATTAGCCCAGCCAAGAAGTATACGTACAAGCAACGATGATCCTATCTGCACGGCCTGCAACTGTGAGCCTGACAGTGAAGCTGACGTACCACACATTCTGTAATGCACCTACATGTCGCACAGCATCCGTAGTCAATAACCGTCTCTATTCCAAAATCTGTAATGCTGGGTGTGTCAAGACGAACTGATCATTATTCGGCAGTTTTCTTACTTCTTAGTTGGCCATTTTCAACACAAGTCACCTCTCACTATCTTTCTCTGAATGCGTTACCGTTCACTCTCCCCCACATGTCTGTCATAATCCCACGGGTGGAGCGCCCCCCCTCCAACCTGGCTTACTTCCCTCTCCATCCCATCCACTAACTATGAATGTCATCTCTCTGCACGAATATATGCTGTGGGTGTGCGATAAGCCAGCCAGCTCTCTGCACGGGGAAGCACCCTTACACACTGGCCCAAGCAATAGATAACTGAATCATCAATTGGTGGATACATATAGGCTCTTCACCTATAACTGACTCTCCAACACACTTCTCATTTTTATACATCCACTTACAATGTCGTTCGAGGAGACAAATAGTCCTTTTTCCAATGGAGAGGGCGACCTCGAAAGCGACACATTCATAGACTTGCCACTTAATGAGGCCGAAGAGGTTGTAGGAGTAGGGGAGCCTGTAGAAACAACACAACCGAACGGTATTGAGCACATTCCAGCTCAAACTACCACCAGACATGAATCAGAGGCACACGAGTCAGGAGCCACTTCCTTGGAGAACTCCATACATGGTGCATCACTAACAGCAGATGATCCCACCCCTAGAAACAGTGTGTCTCCTTCGAGGCGAGCCGAATATTCCTCCATATTTGACAGAATACTTGAACAGGATCCACAGCTTCAGATATCGATCATTGAGGCTTCAAGGTCCAACGAGAGCCACGGCCCTCGGAGCTATGTAGTTTACACCATCCAGGTTGGTTCAGATCTGGTGGTGAAGAGGAGGTACAGTGAGTTTGAAACGCTCAGGAATTTGCTGGTCAGACTGTTTCCCACAAAGATAATCCCACCAATTCCAGAGAAACAGTCACTGAAATCAAATCTGGCATCAACCACCACTTCCTCATTAGGTGTGATAACGACTACAAGCCCTCCCAGTGCGATCTCCTCAGCTGGCGCTGATATCATTTCAGGGGGCCTTTCAAGTATGGGGAGTGCTGGCACCGGTTATGTTGAACATCGCAGGAGGATGCTCACGGTGTTTTTGAATAGGTGTCTGCAATTGGAAAGCCTGAGACGCTGTTTCTTGTTCAGTGCTTTCTTCGATCCCAAAGCAGGTTTTGGCGACAATCTCAATTCTTCTGTGGTCAATGCTCTTGCAAACACATCAATCTACAGGCTGTCCCCATTTGATGCCCTTGGAAATCTGGATAATCCGTTGTACAAAACACTCCCGGTGCCCCATCTCCCGTCTAATGCCAGTGCAGTAATTGCAGGCACTAACTCTGCAGTGATATCCTCCACCATCGGTGCTAACTACTTGTCAAAGGAAGACGAGCATCAGAACGAACTATTCTTGAAAATCGAAGAACGTTTCAGATCGTATGAGTTACTTCTGTCAAACATTGCCAGCATCAACAAAAAGCTAGTTAGACACTTCAATGAAATGTCTGTCGACATCTCGGAGATTGGTTCTCAGTTCAATGGCCTATCCATACTTCAGGACTCCAATGTTATCGAGAATATGGGAAAGGTTCTCGATAGGGATTATGCCAACATAACTGTTTTGACGGAGGTGGTGAATCTCCAGTTTTTGGAAAGGATCGTGGAGCTAAGAAATTTCACAAAAATAGTCAAAGATTTGATAGATTACAATAAGCGCAAGATGATCCAACTGGGTGATATTGAGAAGGCAATCAAGAGCAAGAGAGCATCACTTGAAGAATTGGAGCACCAAGAGAGAGAGTTCCTTCGCATAGTTGAGGCTACAAATGGGTTCAGTACACCGAGTCATCCAAGTGCTTCCAGACCTGTTAACGGTAGCGGAGGCAGTGGCATCAACACCACTCGTAACGATGACGCGGCGGTAATCACAGATGCCGATATGCAGGCTTCGGCATATAGCGATGGGAAGTATTCGTATTTCGGCAAGATTCCAGGATTCAAGAAGCTCAACAACATGATCCAGCAGATGACGGATACAAATGTGGAACATACACGCAAGAGAGATATTCAAGTGCTGAAAAAGGTGATCTCACAGCTCAATGCTCAACATGACCTGGTTCTTTCAGATAACCAGAAGATCAACAAAAGTGTTATCATTGAACTCAACGAATTTCACACCTGGTTCAAGGTACAGGTGCATGCTCTCATTGGGAACTATAACGGATTTTTGAAGGAGTATTTCAGCAAGAACCTTGAGGCGTGGGAGGATGTATAGCATGTACAATTGAGAAGGATGTTATTATCATATCTTGGGCATATGTTGGACAATGAACGAGTCTGGTTTTTTACTATCATTAAACATCTTTGTTCCTTATTAATCCGTTGGCTCATCTCACCACATCCCTTAATGTTAATTTACCTTCACCTCATCCTCCTTACTATATGCTGCAGCTGTCGCTGTAGTGCGCGATGCACTGCTTAGCACGCGCTAGGTGATAATTAATTATGCACATGAGGGAATGTATCTAATGATATGAATGGTGTAAACAGTCTGGGGAACAGTCTAATTATCTAGGATTTATCTCGCAAATGGTATCTAACAGGAGCTCGGAGTGGCTGGAGGATCCAATCGATCTTCAGGGTCTTCGCAACCGGGTACGACAAACACGAGAGATCAAGGACATATGGCTGTCAATCATAGAGAAGTATTCCAGTCTTACAGAAGAAGAACAGGGAGATGTAGTGGATCTCTCCACGGGCGAAGTTTTAGAAGATAGAGGTCATCTGGTTTCCATGGAAGACTCTGAGTGTGATCCAAACTCGATATGGGCAGAAAACGAGTATGAGATAATCCAGAAGCAGCGAGAGAGGAGATTGCAAGATAGAATACGAAAGGGAGCCCCTCAACTGCAGAGCAGCGCCAATGCCAAAGCGGACACCCTCCAAGCAAACAGTGTAATGCAATCCAACGTTACGGTGAAGAAGAGTGAGAAGCATCGTCCTGGGTTATCACGTTCTGTCTCCCGGTCGAGCACCCCTTCTCGCAGTAAGAAAGCATTGGATCTCGTTGTGTCGCCCACACCGAAGGGTCGTCCTGTGAAAAGGCTCTCCAAATCAAATCACATCACCAGCAATTCGCAGGATCCACTGTCAGCTGTAATCCTCAACTCTTCACCTCGAGAGGATGCCGCCTCTTCTACGCTAACACTGCAATCTCCCCCACACAGGTCACCCCATGTTGAAAGTGACCCATTTCTGAGTTCGCCATATTCAGGTTCTTCTCGCAGGCACTCACTTGTAACTGATGATATTGTGAGCCAGCATAATACAAGCCCGCTGGTGACAATAAGGAAAAACAGAAATAGAGAGCTTTCAATCAAGATTGCGACCGTGTCACCATTGCGAGCACCCAAGAACGTGGGAATTCTCAAAAGTGATACGGCAAATGATATTCCTTCGACACCAATAAGAACATCTTCCCTTACTCTAAGAAGCAGATCCACTCCACAGACACCTGTATCCCACACAAAACATCTTGGCGACGATCCCCTTTGTCTGCTTACACCATATGTGTCTTCATCAAAAGTGCCCTCCACCCCAAACTCCAAACTGCGAAGAACTACACGCATGGGTACACCATCTAATGTTTCTCAATCTAATTCACAGCCCGGCTCTTCCAAACGATCAGACTCCACCAAAATGGAGATTATGATGCCTTCAAAATTGAGGCGTACAAGATCCTCTTCAGGGTGCTACTCGTCATTACTAAAGCAGCCCAATGATGCTAATGATACACCCTCCAGGGCAAACATTCTCAAGAAGCTGGTTTGGAAAAGACAGCATGACCAGCGCACAATAGATAGTGGATCTATTGGAATCTGAGCCCTTGGTTAATTTGTGGCATTTTTTCGCAAAGCATTCATAGGATTGGTGCTGGCCACCAAAGTCATGTTTGCGCATGCTATTCCGTCAATCGATATTTGAAGGCCATCTACGCGAAATTTTCATTAGGATATACTATATGCTTTGTGAAGCAATGGGAAGTAACTAAAGTATTTAATCAACATCTTGTGATGTAATTATCTTAACAGCCTTTCGTTCTGCCCCACACCAACTCATCTCTACCAGTAAACTAAGTGCTGAAATTAACTCACAGCAGCGTATATTTCGGAACTAGCAAAACAGTTTGGGACAAATACAAACTCACCTCCCCTGCATACTTGGGTCAATACACTAAGTGTCTGCAGACGAGAAATGGTGATACCTAATAATAGGTGGAGGGGGGAAGCGAACCACATCATTACCACCCGTCCAAATTAACTAGGGACATCTTAACTTTCCTGCACAAATACGACTTGTGTAAATCTCTGCCAATTCATAATTGTCTTGTATACGCCGCGCAGACCTCAGGGTTGTACACACCGACCTCTATAGGGTATTGTGTTCAAACCACAGATACACAAGGAAGTCATTTTGCACTTCGTTGCAGAATTGACGAGGGCGCTGTTGTGAGATGTCTGGCACTGGAAAACCAGTGCCGTCAAGCGGCAATGGGGTCTCTGGCCGTGGCCATCCAGATGCAAACCAGAGAAAGAGCATATCACGGCAATCCTCCAGTATCTCTGAAGGAACAAAGTCGTCGATGTTCTCACCTGTCTCTGCAGTGCAAATGGCCAAGACAAATTCGTCGAGTTCTATATTTGGCAGCACAGTACCGAAGACCAAGGTGGTGCGAAGGAAACTCTCTAGCATACCAGTTGTTTACAGTAGCACAGGGAAACCAACTGCTTTAAGTGCACCAAAGCCAAAGGAAAAACCGGAGCAAGACGTAGAGAAGGAGAAGGAGAAGGAGAAAGACAACGACAAAGACAACGAGAAAGACAACGAGAAAGACAAAGACAAAGAGTCTATCACAACTACTGAACAATCCAACGTTGCCAATACTGTTGAGCATGGTATACACAGCACAGCAGCGGAGAAGTCGGAAGAGAACTCACAGGATTTGGAAGATAAGAAGGACTCCGAAGAGACCGCCTTTTTAACTGAGCAAGCCAAAGAGGCTGAACCGATAGAGCATATCCAAGTAGAGGTGGAAAATAAGGCTCATGCAAATATAGTTGAGGCAGCAGGTGATGCGGTGCCTGCCAAACCGGAGGTGACTGCGAAAACTGACTCTAACAGAACGGAAGTTGTTAGCACTGACGTCAATCCCTCTACAACAGAGAACGAAGAAACTTCATCTAAACCGGAAACAACGCTAACAGACACAGCCAATACTGATTCGCGAAATGAAACCATAAAGGAGGAACCACTTGCAGAAGAATCTACAACGAAGATCACCAATACCGACACAAACCAAAAGAGTGATGATATGGACACTGGCGTCAATGATAAATCCCACACGGCGAAAGGCACTTCCAGTAGAGTATCTTCACGAGAAGATGAAAACAGTACTAATACCAAAATCTCTACTTCAAGACTGACAGAGCCCATCTCAACAGCCTCTGATGAGATGATCAACTCCCATGGTTCTCTGATCACTGAAGAGGGTGAGACAAAAGTCGCGCCCAATGCTGAGGAAGATAAGTCAAACCCTGCGAATGGTCGCAAAGATGATCATCACGCAGACTGGGATATGGATTCTGGTGCTGAAACTGACGAAGCTGATAGTATCCCCACGCTTTCTAGAAGAGGTCAACGGTTGGTGCGTAAGCTAAGTCAGGAGTCACGTGCGCGTAATAGGGCTACTGCTACCGTATCGGATGACAATGAATCAGGTGAAGAGTATTCCGCAAAACCTACTACTCTCACCAAAGTACGCAAGCAAATGTCGCATTCGCCACGATCCACGTCTCCTTCAAGAGACCATCGTAAGATTTCCAAAACCTACAGGGATGCAAGTGGCAGATCTCGCCTTCAACGTGCCTGTGATAAGGGCAGGTTTGAGGAAGCAGAAGAGCTGATTCTTGCCGGTGCAGATGTCAATGACAGTGATCACGCTGGAAACACGGCTCTCCACGAGGCAGCATTGAAAGGTTTTGATGACATTGCCAGGTTATTACTGGATAACGGTGCAAACGTTGACCAGCAGTCTGGTCCATATGATGCCGATACTCCGCTGATCGATGCTGTTGCAAATGACCACCTGGACATGGTTCTACTCTTGATTGAGAGGGGTGCAGACCCAACTATTGTCAACACTTCAGGACAGACTGCACTAGATTCCGTTGACGAAGAAGGTGAAAATGCAGAAGCCATCAAAAAGGCCTTGGTGCAGGCCACCCGCAAGTTTAGAGGCAGCACGCGTAATCCCACAGAGGCAACTCACATGAGCGACTCAGAGAGCGATGAGGCGGCCGCTTCCAAGAGACGACCAGCTGCACCTTCTAGGGGAGGCAGATCCGATTACCTCTGGATTGACTTCACCACCAAGGAAGGAAGAGAAGAGATTTTCAACAGAGCCGCTGACGGAGATGCAGTGTTTGTGGCCAACTATCTGTCTAATGGAGGTAATCCTCATGTTGATGCCCTCAATCTTGCGGCACGTCATGGCCATACGGATGTGGTGAGTTTGCTGCTGGCGTTTGGCGCCAAATGTGACCGCGCTAATAAGATGGGTTTAACGCCGCTGATGCACGCCGTGGGTAGGGGTCACCTCGACACTGTGAAACTGCTTTTGGAGGCTGGAGCCAACCCACTCAAGGAGGATGCTAATGGTAACAGTGTGCTCGATATAGCCATGAATGGTCCGCTTGCAGAGAGCGAGGAAATTGACCTGATCAGCGACGCGATCAAGAGCTTCAACGATAAGATATCTGATGACGAGGATGAGGATGAGGATGACCAGAAGAGACCTCGCAAACGCAAACTCGTGAGAGGCAATAGCGTGAGAGAGGAGAAGCATAAGAAGGTCAAATCTGAGAAGAAAGAGGAGGCAACCGTAAAGCCTGAAAGACGTGAGAAGGAGAAGCCGAGACCTGATAATTCTGACAGACAGGTACTCAACATACAGAAACGAGACTCCACCATCGAGGATAGGAAGCCTGTACGCTCGCGTATTCCGACGCCTACTCCGCCTCCTCCACCACCACCACCTCCTGTTCTGACCCCTGAAGAGGAGGCTGCAAAGAGGGCTAAGGAGTTGGAGGCGCAGAAGCAGCGTGAGTTGTACGAACAGCAAAAACTAGAGCGGAGAAGGGCCAAACAGATGCAGATCATGAGCAGCATCACACAGTCAGAGAAGAGGAGAGAAGAAGAAAAGAAGAAGGCAGAGCTTTTGGAACAGGAAAAATTAGAAAGGGAGAAAGCAGAGGCCCTGCAGCGTGAGGAGCAGGAAAAGGAGAAGGGATTCCAAGAAGAGCAAAAGCAGCAGATCGCGGAGCGCTCGTTCATCAGATCCCACTACCCCTTTGGGCTTAGAAAGGCAACCTTTGGCGAGCGCACCAAGGAAGAGGCCTTGAAATTCTTGCCTCTCTACTTTGTTGTGCTCGAGGGGGAGAAATGGTGTGTTGATTTGCAGGCAATACTGCTCCTTGGAATCGAGAAGTTGTATGATGCTTGCCCTGAGTGGTCAACAAAAGCAGTTGATGTCGACCAAAAATCCCAGTTATGGAACATCTTCTTTCCCCTTATTGGTTATGACTCTGCTGAAGTGATATCTACCAACCAGTTGCAGTCCATGTATGACATTGGTGAAAAACACTTCCTCATGCTGGGTCTGAACTGGATCAAGTTGGCTGATGTTGAGGAGAAAATTCGCCTACAGAAAGGTGCGGTTGAAGAGGCGTTTGCACAAGTAGGAAGCCAGGAGATTGAACTCGTAACTAAGGCACCATCTGCTCCCACCACCAATGGAACGGCTAGCGATGGTTTATCGTTGTGGTCTCCGCAACAACGTGTCCCTGCAACATCCCTGCCTCCAAGATTCAGAGGACGCAAGAATGTGATCCAGAATCTGATTGGCAAGCGGAAGCTATGGTGATGGTCACGCTGTTTGTGTGTCTGTTTTTTTTTCTAGCTCACGAATGGAAGCCATTACCCCATTATTAACAGATGGAGGGGCTTGGAACATCAGTGACAGAAACAGATGGCGATGTATGTATAGTAATTTGTAATATAGATGTGTAATAGTAACGAGCAATGTTAATTTATGACTGCTACCCAAACTTTACCAATCCAAAGGTTTTCTGAATCAAGCTTTATTATCCTATAAGTATAATTGTTCTTGCAAGTTGTTCCTTTATCAGCTCATCACACTTCCCTACATATTCTTACCCTACTGCATCTCATCACCAAAATATTTCAGCTTTGGTAGCACTAACATTTATCAGACGGTGGGGAAGCATTTTCATGCTCTCCCAAGTAGAAGGAGAAGGACCATAAAGAAGTTTATAAAAATATGTCTGAGGTGAAGAAGTGAGTGTTTCGAAACCCAATTTGGGGGGAATATCTGAGGATTTCTAACTAACCACATCCACAGAGTTTCTAGGAGTGAGCTGTATGCTGACAGCTCTGATGGTTCGGATTCAAGTGATGGAGAGTTTGTACTCCCTGATCTTGCATTTGATATAGTGGACTATAATGCTCAGGGGAGTGAAACACAGATAAATGATGTCAAATCAGTGCAAGCGGAGATCACGGAAGAAGATCAAGAAGAGTTTGAGTTCCCTCTCTTTGCATCTAGTGTAACGACAACTGCACAAAAGGATGACGCAGGAATTGACGCCTCATCATCACAGAAGATAGCCAGGATCACTCTTAAAGAGCAAATTGAAGAGACAATACGACAAGAAAGACCTGACTCGTACTACTTCGCAAGGTCTGACGAAGCCACTAGGAAACAGTTCGAAAGCATCAGCATTCAAGGAGTGCAAGTGATAGAGTGGAGCAGACAACATCTTGGTAAGGTAGATCCCTACGCCTATAAGATAATGGATCTTGCGGAATACAACAATAAAATAGAGCAAGCAGAGGCTGTAAGGGTAGCCCGTCTCCAGAGGCACAAGAGGCAGAGGCCCAGTAAGAAGAGAAGAGCTCATGTGATTGAATCTAGGAATAGAAAGGAAGAGAGAGTGAAAGCTGCCAAGAGACTTGAAAAAGCAAAGAAAGTCAAGAAGGTTCGTCGTGGAGGTAAAAAGAACAAGAAAGATACAGAGACTGCCCCTGCTGCTCCGGTATTCAGAACGGAATAGCGTGGTGGATGAGTAACTTGGACTATGGTTTAACGGATTGTCTATTAGTTGTATGAGAGCTGTTCATGACATTGTTCGTCGCCTACCTTCTTGTAGAGCCCAGTGAGATGATACTATTTAGCATCATTCTCACTTCTATTCCATCCTCCTTCAAAGGCTGTTTGTAGCCACTGTTGACCACTCCTTCTCTGATTGCAGACTTCATCATATCGCCATACGATCTCAAAGACTTGGCGACTGGACCGCCTCTATTCAAAGATTCCCTGAACTTCACCTCGAAACCTGTAGCGACATCTTTCCAGAAGGTTGAGAGCAGGTCCTGAAAATCCAAGGTGGATTTGATCTGATCCAACATGGTAATTGAACTAGCGTCCATCTCTGTTGTGTTTGCGGGTGTCTTTGGCCAGGTGATGGATTCCATCACTTTGGAAAGCTTTGCAACAACTCCGCCTCTTTGAGACACGTCCTTCATGGATACGTCAAACGTTCTGGGACTTGTCAAGTTGCGTATCAACATAGTCAACGAGATGGTGACCTGGTTTTTTATGAACTGCTGAATCACGTTGTAAAGGGCCTCTGGTGAAAGCAGAGCTAAACAGAGAAGAACATTGGCCATGGTCGCCTCCGATGTCGAGGAGGCAAATCTCTTAATGGCACCCTGGCATATTTCTGTTATCTTGTTTTGTCTGGCTTGGCTGATCATCTCGTAGTCTCTCACGAGCTTCAGACTCTTCAGTGATGGTGACTGAATGAGATGCTGGCGAATTGCGTTCTGCATTCTACAACACGTCAACAGACCCTTGTACGGAGGTTCCGATATCACTTCCAGTTTGAATTGCTCTTGATATTGCTGAATGAGATACAAGAAATACGTTGAGCTCCTCAAGAGAGAGGAGGTGGCATGGATTCTCTTCAATGCAGAATGAAGTTCCATGGCCTCCTGGTACGGCTGCACCACTTCCTTCTCCAGCCTTCCATATGACACATTGACGTGATTTATTGACGGCTTAAGGGCATCTGTTATGGAGCTAAGTTGGTCTAATCTCTCAATTTCATTTATGAGTTCCTTGTATGTGTCTGATGCCTGTAATCTCTTGTTAGTCGATACCGATACAATTAGTAGTTTCGTGAAGCCAATCGGCCTTCGAATGTGCAACTTACAAATCTTTTAATGCGTTTATCCACCTCTTCCAAATCAAAGCCTAACCTCTTCGAAGGCGTGACCAGATCCAGCTGGCTGTCTTCCGAGTTGTTGGTAGCCAGTATGAGATCGTTTCCAAACCCCACAGCATCAAATGACGGTTGGAGGAATGAGTCAAAATCAGACAGATCGCCGCCTTTTTCAGTAGACATCGTAAACTGGAATCAATCAACAAAATTGAAATACAACAATGACAAGTCCGTACTAGCGAACCGTCCAGTTAATGCAATTGGTAGATATATATATCTCCTTAGATCCTGGAGAACATCGAGCCTCTAACGTACCTCGGAGTGTTAGAAAGTGCGATGCGCGTGCTTGCAGACCTGCAGGTATCCTCACTCACAATCTTAGGCAAACTTAATGAACAGCTACGTAGCAGACTGGTAGAGATATACAGTGGGTGAGGTGGACATAAACATTGCTTTCAAAATAAAATCAATTGTATGTCTCTTTATTACTATCGTACATACGTTGGTCTCTATAACTTTGGGGGGGATCTTTGAGGCGACGGCCGTGTACGACCATGGCCCTAACCTATCTATTTGTGAAGAGAGATGATTGACCTTTTCAAATTAGAGTTCACCTTTTTCACCTCGTAAACAATATGATCTCTATCCTTAGAGCTTCCATGTATCCTGCCCTCTAAGAAAAGGACAAATTCTGCCACACTTCCACCAACACCAAAATATATATCCTTCGCAGCGACCAGCACCAACGAGTGCGAATCATTTAGGAAACCGTCAAACAGTTCTAAAACTGTCTCGCCCACAATGGGCAAGATTTCTGGAGAATAAATGGTCTCTGATGAAAGGACAAGCGAAGTGGTGGGGTGGGGCATTATATGATTGAGGAGCGTCATGAACTCTCTACCCCAGCTGCCGGAGATTAAATGCAGATGAATGCTCCTATTTTGCAGGTGGGCGAGGAATGCATCTGCCAATGCTGGTGTCACCTCTAGTTCGTCATCACATATCCTTGGCTCGGTGCCATCGGATTTGGTGCTCTGTAGACGAACCACGTCTCCCTCTGGTAGTGATTTGGCCCAGTTTATGAGAAGGTTTGGTAGCGTCACCAGTCTTAGCACTGACTCGTTGTAATCGGAGAGCACAAGATGCACATGGCCTCTGTTGTTCTTCAGTATGTCAGAGAAAAGGTAGCAAGAAGGCAGCGCGGTGCCACAGCCCAGCTCAATAATTGCAGTCTCGGCACCACTGCTCCCACAGTATGCACTCCTGTCCAATTCAGACAGAGCCTCAATTAAGTCATATGAGCATTCCCAGCTTTTCAAACCACCCTCATAAACTCTGCTCTTGAGATCTTCGCTCGTCTCGCCGAGCAGGATCTTGAACTCTTCGCTATCCGCATCAATGTCCTCTAGCATTAGCTGATGCTTCACATCAAAGAGCTCACGACGATACACAATCTTCTCGTCGTTAGCCACTTCCGAGAATGTGAGTCTATGTCCCACTAGGGATCCCATCATGTGCAGTAGGTTTGTGAGTTTGGGTGCATGAGAGGGGTCCACCACCAGTTCATCCAGAGGATTCTTTGGTTCTAACTGATCAGTACTCTTTGAGTACGTTGAAATGTCTTCATCACTAATGTCATCGTCGTCAAACCCGAATGCAAAACTCATCGTCTCTCTGAATGATATTTCTCTGTATGATGTGTCTTTTTTGCACTGTATCTTGGACTGAGACCAAGCAGAGTTCCTTGAATTTCGTTGTCTCCACTCTCTCCATCTCACCGTCTGTCTCTAACAAAATATATTTTTCACTCCTGCTGCAGCCTGTATGCGATGCCCTTCCTGCCTAACTGACAGCCAATGCAAGCCAATGCCAGCATGCTAAGAAAAGCCCCTCTAAAAGTGGGCATACATGGGAGATACAGGTGAGGGAGGGTCCACGTTTAAAGAATTGCAAAGCCCATTTCAATAATAGATTGGAATCTTCATTGAAGCCAGCTAAATGCTGGAATCACTAATGTACTATAAAAACGAATATAAAAAAATACTAATGCTGAATAGGCCTGATAAGCTCTAGAACGCTTGTTGAACAAGCTCTATGGAGCACCTCTGTTCTTTTAAACCTTACATTAGTCAAGCTGGTTGTTGCCTGCTAATCTTTATGTGTGTCCTCGATACAGAAACAGAAAGTTGCACACACCGTGAGCGGTTTCTGATCCTTTCAAGGCCACGACTACTGATCTGTGATGTGCTCCCTCCACTAACAACGACTTTCTTTACCATGCCAACCTCTCCTCTCTCTGTCTCTCTGTCTCTCCTGTCGCTACAGTGGCAGCCATGGAGTTATCTCGTCCCCTTCATTAATCTTCATCCTCATCTATCTGTTCACTCCCTGGAAACTCCTCTGGTGGTGGCATTTATTTTGACTGGATCTGGGAGTGACCGGTGAATGGCTCAACGTTCTTCTCCTTGAGGATCTCGTCAGAAGCAGCCTGCCACTCTCTGTTCATGGTCTTTGGAATGTTACGCTGGGAACGGAAAGCCATGAAAGCAGCGGCAGAGGCACCGAGAGCAATCGTCACACCCCAGAAGATGAATGACTTGTCGGCAGAGGTGTGAATTGGCCTCCTTGGACCCCACTCGCCAAAAGAGATGTACCAAGCAGCCTTCTTCTCAGCCTCAGTCAATTCATTCCATGGCAACTTCTGTCTCTCACTCAATTGGTCAACGATGTCCTTCTGGTCAGACTCTGGAAGGTGCTCCCATCTGCCCTCCAAGTTGGCCACGGTAGCATTGGAGACAGCAGAAGCGTATCTCACACCAAAGGCCCTCTGGGCTCTAGCGACGTTACCAAAAGATTGTCTCAACATTACTGAATGCTTATGCTCAACTTATTCTCAGATCAGAGCCGTGTAAAAAAGATGGATATTCAAGACCGTAAAAGTCGATCGATTTAATTTCCTCCTGTATATTATATATTGAAGGGGGAGAGGAGAGTGGGGACTGGTTCAACAATACACCCACCAAAGTGAGAGTAACTGAGTGCAAGCGCACCATGGCCCACAAAGTGGTGCACCAAAAAAAATCAGGCGTTCCCACAGCACCAAATGCCAAACAAATTCATGGAGTGTACCGCCCATTACCTTTCCTACTCATAGTATAATACACCCTGTGATTGGCCCAAGGCCAATGCTGGGAGTAGTGCGCCCTCGAATACACTCCCGATGATACCTCCTCTTACATCTGGGAGCTTCCCAGGATCTTAAGTTTGTGTGTGCGAGCAAATCTAAGTGATGTTATGTGGGCTTGGGCACATGAGAGCCTGCTGATTTTTCACGCAAACGAAGAGCAGAGCCCGTGTGCACTTTGGTAAGATAAGCCCGGGAAGCGCGCAGGAAGAGAGACCTATAAGAGGTCACGGAGAGGGTGGTGAGTGGGTGCTACGACGATTGGTTATCCCTCATCTGATAGAGGCATCGGTCTGTATACATGAAGTAATTCATTTACATGTCTACCCACGCCAAATATCATATTCTTTTGTTGGATAGTCTTTTTTGTCTATAATCATGTTGACTTAGTAGTGGTAACCCTATATCTTTTGGTTTGGGCACTACCACCATCACGGAACAGAACAAGGACAGAGACACCGTCAAATGCGGCTATAAAGATATACACTCATCAAAGCTTGCAATGACAGTACACAACTTGTACAAATATGATTAAAAAATAGATTAAATATACCTACAAACTAAAACACCTACTCTAACTTGCTGTCTTCTCTCTGAGCTGGCCGAGGAACTCCCTGTATGAAGTACTTCCACCAGCTCTGTCCTCAACCAGATCACTCATGCACCACATTCTAAGAGGAATAACATCCCTGTTGGCATTGGCACTGTAAGCGTTCTCATTGGACGAAGGACCTCTGATAATGTACAAACTCTGATACCAGATCGAGTCGTAGCCCTCTCTAACCTTGTTGATGATGTTCCTGACACGGACGTTGAACTCTGTAGCGAGCTCTGGCAACTCTGCCTTTCCAATTGGGATGTCTGCAAGATTCTCAACACCAAACACATCTGCAACCAATTGTGGCACGGCATCACCACCAACCCACAAAAAGAGCACAGAAGAGTTGTTGATCAAATAGAGTCCGTATTTCTCGAGGTTGAGCACAGAAGCGTTTATAGCCTGTGGCAACACAATCTCACCTGGCTTGCGGTCTTCGGGGGCCTCCGCCTCTTCGTTCTCTGCATAGAATGGCAGACCACAGTCATCGCTCATGTCGTGAAGAGAGAACACTGTGGGATAGATGAACTTGATCAATTTTGGCAGAGGCAGAGAACCCAACAGGTTGAGGGCACTGGCTCTGTGGTCAGAGGGGACACGTCCCGCTCTGAATGCTATATTCTTTGTAAGGGAATGCAGCAACAATGGCAGCATTCTCAAGTTGGTGCACAACTGGAGTGGTGAGCTGCTACCGATATTCCCAGCAACCAGCTCCTTCTTATAGGTGGCCAGGATGTCAACAATCTGCTTGTTGAGGTAGTCTCTGGCATCGTTAAGAGATGACGAAAGCGTCTTTTCAATGGCCTTGTGAGCGTAGTAGTTGGTGATAGCAAGCTGGTCGGCACTGGCATAGACATCCTTGATGTCCTTCGAGGTTGGTATACCCAAAGTCATAACTCTGATGCGCCTCTCGCCAAACACTGTAGTGTGGAGAACAGCAGCCTGGACACCCACAACAGGCTTCGTAAGCGTCTCATCTATGGACATCTCGATGACATATGACTGGTCTCTGGGGAAAGTTGGGAACGAGCACAGATCAGAAGACCTGTTGAAAAAGTTTCCGTGGAACGCAGACATCCTGATACCAGAGGATCCTCTGATTCTCATCACTGCCTCCAAGCTGATCTCCATTGAGAGATGGTTGGAGATTTCCTTAGAAAGCTTAGTGATATCTTCAGCACGAGCAGCAGACCAAGCAGGATAGAAGTGTGTCTGACCGGCGGTGTAACGAGGCAGGTTGGAAAGAGTGGCCACGTCCTGATAGGTGGAGGAAGTCAAAAACATATCCACTGTAACCTGGGACTTGTTACACTCAACGGCAAATGACTTGTAGAAGGAGTTGTTGGAAGTAAGCAAGGCACTAGCCTCCTTGCTCTTTGTGGCAACGCTCTCCTCGTCTCTGATGGCCAACTTTCCGACACCGAGGGAGGGCAATGATGCGGAAAACACAACAATCTTACCACCAACAGAGGAAATAAGTTTATGAGCAGACTTCAAAGCTGGGCCCAGAGCCGAGCCTTGGCTGACATTGCTCGAAAAGAATTCGTTGAAGTTGTTCAGAAGCTTCTCAATGTTGTTACGGCAGCTAGCAAGGTTCACCAAGAGATTGTCTGGAGATGGGATGAGAACCTCTTCGAGATCAGAGACAATCAAAAGTGACACATCCTTGTCTGCCTCCTCATCTGGTGGGATGGCAAAGAAAGAGAGCGAAGAGTCAACACCAAGGAATGCAACACGAGCACGGCCGTCCTTGTTAGGAATACGATCCAGACTCTCGAGGATCGTTCTAGAAACGGTTGCAAGGAGACCGGCAGCAATCGAAGCTGCAGAAACGTCCAGCACAAACACATACACAAGGGGTTGTGGTGTTCTCACCATGTACTCAGGTGGTGCCACGAACTCAACGACGGAGTAGTTGAGTTCGCTTCTGTCCATTCTGTTAACCGGAGCAGAGGTGACAGGGTTTGTGTCGAAACCACCTGGGATGTCGTTCTGGAGGTTGCAGAGATTACACCTCCATCTTCTGCCTTGGTCGATTATTGTAACAAATGGGTTAATGTAGGAGCGACAACGACGACAACGGGAGATCAAGGTGTCCTGAACAACGGCAATGGGATGCTCGCTCTCGTGGAGGGAGAGGTATGGCCTCACAACAAGGGCCAATGGCAATTTTGTCTTCTTCAGCAATGAATTGGACACGGGCATCACATTGAGGGTGGATCTAAAGAACTCCGGTGGGGCATTGGACTCTGGGTGGCCAGTGAGAGTGGTACCAGGTGGGATGATCAGCGGGGGTGGATCCAATTGCAGATCAGAAATGGGTGGTGGAAGGTCCTTGAGCAGATCTGTGGAGTAGAGCTGGTTCATTGGAACCACTGGCTGTTGCGGCTGTTGTACAGAGCCCGAACCGGAGGGGACTCTTCCATAGGAGGAGCCACCGTTATACGAGTTGGCTCCGTATGGAGAAGCTCCGTAAGGCTGTGCTGAGACTGGCTGTGACGCAACTGGAGCTCCGTAGATTCCACCAGCTGCAGCAGCTGGTATACCAGGCTGGATAGCAGCTGGGTTGGCGCCATTGTTGAGGTTCAACCCTCCCATACCCTGGGTAATGGCATCAGCGCCGCCCGCAGGTGGGACGCCATAGGCACCGGTACCAGGAGCAGCAGGAGCGCCATATGGAGCGGCCACTGGGGCCTGGTTCAGGTTGTATTGGGCGGTTGGATAAGCTCTTCTTCTGTTATGCGACATGATGGGGAATTCACCACTGGTGGATGGATAATCTGGGTGATGAAAAATGGATAGATCAATCGATGCGATGACGACTCCAGCTGCGCGCAACCCTATGGAGAAGAGATTATACTATATATGTATATCTGGAGGCGCTGAAAGAAAAAGAAAAAACACAACAAAGAGGTGAAGTAGATGACACAATGAGCTCAAAAATAATCAAATTTCACAACGTTCAAGTCCACGTTGTCACTTCCCAGCTGCACCGACTGATTGAGAGAATACAACTGATCCGCCGTGTTGTCACTTTCGGCCTCACTGACTCTCTCTCTGTATGGCGCTCTCTGTATGGTGTGCCAGTGTCGTTCCCTGCCAATTGTCACCCACCCCTCTGTCGGGTCGTGAAACTCAGCGATACCCCCCATCCAAAAGGACAACAAGAACGAGCTGGGTAACATGGTTGCGAGCGCTGTTATTGCATATGTGTCCATACTGCGCGGTAGTGGTATCTCTGCGCCCTCCCTGTACATGTGCCGAGTAGGGAGACCAGAGTGGCTGCAATTACCCGGAACGTTTGCTTACAGAGAGCATTAGCAGGGCGTTCAGGTAGTGAGTGCCCTGCTTCTAAAGGGGATGAGATAATCAGTGAGTATTCATGGGGTGTGAAGCTACTTAGATAGTGTTCGATAGAGATGAGCAATATCTTAAAATACTGTTTACAGCTAGATACGGTAAACCAAGATTGAATTGAAGTATTTTGTTTTCGGAAAAATCAGTGGCCACGTATTCATTAATCTACTGGTGTGCGCCTTGGTGTTCTTGTTCGGAGACTAAAATTTCTTAACTTCGTCATAGGGGGCTCGGTTCTCTCTCTCTCACTTGCCGTAGATTATCCCCATCGCATCACACCATCCTCCAACTCGGCCGTGAAACCCTAGTATCTCTGAACCATGCGGTGCCTTCAACTGTGTAAGCCCTCCGCCCGTTGTGTTTCCTAACATTGCGCTTATTCTCCCACTGCTGAACTCGAACTGTATGGCATCTATCCACTGTCCACATCTGATGTTCAATGCAATGACCTTCTCACCTGGCTCCAAAGTGAGATCGGTAAAATTTGGCGTTCTATTGCCAAAAAGAAGTCTGCTGGATTTCGATGAGCCAAGGTTAAGCTTCGAGAGCGTTTGTGTCAATACACTGCCCGAGCTTTTGTAGTCCCTTGTGGGCACTGCCGGCGGTTCCCGAGTGTAGAATTCGAACCCATCCAAGGCCCCACCGTGGTAGACCCTAATTTTGTCTATGTTTTTTCCGGCAATATACACATCTGGCACCGCGCCTCCGCCTGATCCTCCAACAGTGCCAGATTTAAATCCTGTATACTTCCTGCCATAACCGATTTCAATTGGGAATCCTGACCCTTGCTTCTTCACGAATTCCTGTAAGTCGTCTATTCCGCTCTGGCCAAACCCATTGCACAGCACTTCCATGTGTATCTTCTGTCCACGATATTGTGCTGGGAGATAGTTTTGTATATGAGCCAAGTTAAGGGTCACCGTCTTTTGGGGACCAATCCCATTCAATGACTTCGGCAGGAACTCCATGTTGAATCTAGACCACTCTCCAACATGGAATTCAATGAGATAAACACCCGTCTGGCTGCTGATCTCAAAAGAGTCTCCCCCTATAGGATATACCGATGGCTTAGTTTGTACCCCATTAGCCCGCATCCCCATGTTTTGTCTCAGCTCGTGTGGCTTGAATCCATTGTCGTTGAAGTCCTGGGGTATGGCAAAGGCGGGGTGGTAGAGAAACCGCATGATGTCAAGGCGGTGCCAACCGGGTTCGTCACGAGCCAGAACAGGAGCCCATTCAGCTCTTCTCGTTCTGGTGGAATACCTTTCCCTCGTCAGAAAAGACCGATTCATTGTCACATAATCTCTGAGCATGACGCCTGACTCTTGATGTGGACATCCAAGAGCATGTCCTATTTCATGCATGAACGCTCCCAGGGTTACTGTTAGGCACTCCCAGTATGAGCCACACTCCCCACAATCATTTGCAACTTCCTTTGTGTTCAGCACTGTTGTATCACAGAAGCTATGGGTTAGCTGTTCATAGTTCATCGGCCATGAATGCAATCCATGTGATCCAAAGATGGCCAGCTTTATGTTGTCATCGCCACCTCCAAGGGCAGCATGGGTCAAAATGAGATTCAACCTAGGATCCCAATGTCCGTCCAAAAATAGCACAGCTGCGATTGCGGGCACTTTGGCCGTTGATGATGGTGCAAATGGCCCACCGTAATCTCTTAATGCCTCCATGGCAATGCCAAACAATCCGCCGTTGTTTGTAGCTGATTTGTTCTGCTGTGCTAGATTGGGGTCCCTCAGCTCGGCCAGGGATTTTTTGGAGCGGACTAGATGAATCTTCACCTGGCTTCTCATCTTGCCTGTGTTTTCTTCTAGTGCCGATATTGTGGAGGGGCCGTCTTCCTGTACAAATCGGAAACACCTCGGGCCAAAGCCGTTTCTCATCATAACCTCTTGCGTGAAAGCCTGCATGATTATTGCTCCCATACGGAGTTTCTTCTTCGCCACCTCGAAGTTGTTACCTTCCACTCGAAGCTTGTCAGAAGGCGCATCGAACAGCATCGGAGAATCACGTGCAACGAGTACACACAGATGAACAGGCGGTGTTCCCTTGAGCGGGGAATATACGAAACCGCACTTAACCTCATCTATGACCTCACTTCCGTGAAAGACCGCAACACCATTTTGGAAAACACCATTGCTCTGCTGTACTATCAATTGGTTCTCTCCTTCCTCCAAATGGATCATGGCCTTGAAAAATCCAGAATTCACCTCATAATGCTGTGGAGGGAGACCCTTGGAATCGCTATTCCTGACGGTGATGATACCGGACGGCTGCTTGCACTGTCCATGAAGGATGAACGTTGGAACGTGTAGCACGTTTCTCGGAAAATTCAAGAGTGTAATGGCCATGGCTTGATGATTCGACAATAGCTACAGACAGTTTTCCGTCCTCTTTGCCTCCTTTCATTACAAATTCCACTATTTCATTATCTGTCTCCCTTCAAAATACACTTCGTGGTCTATCGAGATCATGCATATCCCAGGCTCCGAGCCTCATGCAGACTCGCTGTGTGGGGGCGGAATTACATCCGCGCGCATAAGCGTAGAAACTTAAATTGAAGGTTTAATATAAATCAATTGGAGCAAGACGGAGATACGTTGTTGGTGATTTATGAGATTTTTGACAATACAACGTATATAAAAAACTTTTTTTTTATGAATGCAGTTTTTTCTTTCTTCGCCATTTTTAGTCGAGGTCATTTTCTTTGCCGAAATTATAGATCTATGAGTGCCAGAATATGAGAGAGAACCGAAAAACTATGAATATTATAAAACTCGAAGAAAAAAAGCAGATACATAACTGTTTCATTAAATGGAGGCGTTCGACTATCATTAGATACTTTCCTGTGGTTGATAAATAAATGCAAGGCACAAAAATGAATGCCCACGTTGGTATTGCATGCCTCTCAATTCCCCCTATGGGTCTTGAGCTTGGAGAGTATCTCATTAAGCCTATCAACCTCTAGGGATTGGGAAGCGGCACCAACACCCCTGGCGCGGAGAAGATCATTGATGGCAGCTTGGTTGGCTCTGCTCTTTGGATGCGGCAGATGGGAAGAGTCGCCATGGTTTGGTTTCCTGGCTCCAGCCATGAACCCTACATAAGGGCCACCCAATGCCGAGTTTGAAGAATACGCTCTCGAGCCGGGCACAGGCGAGGAGTTACTATTACTAAAGGTGGGCCTTCTCGGTGCGGTGGGCACCACTGAGTATTTCCTCTCCTTGAAGGAAATACCAACCTGTTTGACCATTTTCATATTCTCCAGCTTGTCAACCTCAAGCTTGTTGAACCAGTCCGTATGCTCATCGTACTCGTACATATGCCAATCAACGCCAAAGGGTTTTGGCTCCAGCAAGTAGAGTGTGTGCAGTGGAACATCAAGATCACCAATCGCGTTCTTGGAAAGATTCAAGAAGTAGCCCAATAAAACCCTAGCAACAACACGGTGCGTGACAAGAAGGATGTGATTTGTGGTACGTTCGATCTCTGTGATAACAGGTCTCAATCTGTTAATAACATCGAGATATGACTCACCGCCAACACCAGGATACCTGTACGAAAGTTTGTTTTCCACTCTTGCGCGAAACTCTTGAGGATGCTTGGTCTGGATGTCCGCGTAAGTCATACCATCGTATTTGCCAGCACCTAGCTCATCCAGCATTCTCATCTCCTTCACAAGAAACTTGTCCTCGGGGAAGTTCTCAACCGTCTGCACACTTCTCTCCAACATTGAAGTCCAAACATCAAATAGAGGCTCTTCTGGAACCTGTGAATTACGCCTCTTCTCAGCATCGTTGCCTGCATATTTGATTTCAAGCCTTTCCTTGAACGCAGTGATTTGATTGCGCCTGAACTCTTCTTTCTTGAATGCCATGAATCGGGTGAGCGCTTTGGAAAACTTGATACCCCTTTCCGTAAGAGGGGCATCTCCGCCGATACGCCCAGCCACATTGTCTGTGCTTTCGCCGTGTCTTGTCACCCAGATCTGTCTCTCAGATAAGTTGAAGTTTAGGAGATAGTAGACAATCTGTGACGATAAAAACCCATGAATGTTGTATGCAATCACCTTCTTGCCAACGTCAATCATCTTGATATACTGGAAATCCTTTAACCTCTCTTCTTCCTCATCAATGGTCTGATATGCCAGTTGGTAGTTCTTAAGCCTGGCCACAAAGTCTTTGAGTGCAACATCCGGATCCATATCTTTGTAATCCGGACCTTGCAACTTGAGTCTAATATTATCTTCAATAATTGATGGATCACTGCAGATACTCTCCAGGAATAGAACCTTGAGTTTTCCTTTGCTCCTCTGCATAATCCTTTCAAGGATCTTCCGTCTCCTTGCCTTTGTGGAATTGGTAGCATCAAATATGCCCACACAGCCATCACCATCCAACAAATAGTCTAACAGGGAATCCAGGGTGTCAATGGCCCATTTCTCTCTCAAGGCTATGCTCTCTTTGTTGTCAGGAGAAAAGAAACTTGCACGATGACTGGTTTCCCCAGCTTCATGGGAAGATCTGGTTGGTGATTTTTCATTCTCTTTTGAACCACTCCTTGTCATTGCGGGCGAGTGATCCACACTGTCTGGTAGAGGAGCACTTTCTGGGCCGATATGTGAGGCCTGTTTCCTCCGTGTACTGCCCACATTGAAGAGTCTGCAATTTATCTGGAGCCAATTCAGGTATCGCGTCAGCTTGTTCGAAAGATATGACTTGCCACGAGCAGGCAGCCCGATCATCACCACCACTACCCGTTCACTCGTGACCACCTTCCCATCTGGTGAGCTCTTGGAGCGTGTCTGGCCGGGAATGTCAATTGTTGCCTGATTCTGAAGAGGAGGACTAATTGAGACGTCTGGGTACCCACCTTCATAATCCCGTTGGTTTAAAGGCTCATCTTGGTTGCGCACCTGCGTTATGGCCTTATCATTAAACGGGTGTTGAAGGAGATCACCACCTGGTATATCGGCACTGGCGGGTACCGACGTTCTATTTCTCAATGTGTTTGTTGCTGTGATTTCGTTTATGTTTGTGGATGTGTTCGCAGTGTCGTCACAATTGTCTTCTTCTTCGCTCAGATCCAAAGGTGAGTATGGGGTGAGTCCGGGCGACGAATCAGCTGACAGCACAGGAGTGTCACTCAAAGGTCTCTTCTTGAACTCTGGAAGCTCCTCATCAGAGCTATCTTCGACAGGGTTCCCACTGGCATCATGCAGCTTATACCGCGGGGTTTTGAACTGGGGATGCAAGTGATTGCCGTCGGCATCATCATGATCGTCGTCATCTGACTCAATTGCATGTTCATGGCTATCAAAGGTGGAACTGTAATGCACAAGAGGAGAACTACTGGTGAACGAGACGGACTTTGTAGCAGAGCCCACAGGATGTTCTGGATCCACTGCTACTTCGACATACTTCGGTTCATCGGGGGACGATTCCATCAGCTGTGCCTGTGCATCGTTCAAGAGATCCAACGATGATGTATTGGGTGACATGGGCACGTCGTAAAGCGGGTCCGCTTTTTTCAGTTTTGCGTGATGTGACATCTGGTGAGGTAATATATATGAAACTGTTTCCTTTTTCTAATTGGAGACCCCCCAATTCAGGGTGCTCACCACCAAACCAAAATCGCTTGTTGAGGTAGGTATACGTGTAATGAGATGTACCCCAAGTATATGAGATATGCGTCCTCAACCAACTAAGTTAAATCTGTTGAAGGGAAAACTACTGGAGCTAACTGACAACCACAATTGGCTCTCGGTTTGATCCAGCTAAACTCTTTCTGCTTTCCAACAGCAAGCAACGAGACACCAACAAGATAGGAAAAGCCTGCCCAACTTGAACCCTAATCCGTGACACCCATTCATCCCGGGGATCAACTGCTTACTATAGCTCTTCACTCCATACGGTGATGCCCTAGCTCCCCATCTCCACGGGGCAGGGGGCTCCTGTTGCTTTGCCCAGCAGTCCGGGAGTGATGCTATGCATGCAATGCATACGGTTCTGTGTCAGTGCGTGTGTAGGATGGATGAGCCTGTCTACGGTACATGAATTTTTCCGGCTGCTGGCCTGCACCCCAGCGTACTGTTAAGTCTTCCGGGGAAGAGGCCGTGCAGGGCGCCCACGGAGAAGAGTGCATGCATGTCCTGCTAGAGTGGTTGGGAAGCTGGCGACAGTTCATGTGAGACAGGGTGCCCCAGCAAGTAAGGCAGGCAGTCCTCCCATGCAGTACGTGCGTGGGCTCGGAGATCAGCAAGAGGGGTCAGAGATGTCAGGGCTGGTCGACAGGCAGAGAGTGGGGCGGGGGGTAGAGTCCGCAAAGTACTATTTATTGTATGTGAGGGGTGTATATATGCGGGGATTATATGACAGATATTTTTTTGTGCTGACTGGTAGAGGTGGAAACACCATTGTTATTTTAATGCCGAAGTAATTCTGTTACAAGCAGCAATTGAGGCGGAGACATTGTCAACCATTATCTATCATATTCTCCCTCTATGCCTGGTTCCATCATCACCAGCTAACCAAAATGCACGCCTTCTTGGTCAACCCAGTAACCTAAGAGCGAATTCCACTGTTGTGAACGTACCTGCGCTACATGGGATAGCTCTTATAAGGGCTGGGCTGATGCCTCGCCAAAATCCCAACGCGCCTTCAGTTTTCATGATATGGGCAACCACGTTTGAGATTTTCCCCTTGTACCGAGACTCCACACCAAACTTATCTGCTTGCAACCTCGACTTGATAACATCAAGGGGGTACGAACTGAGCCACAGGGCATCACCTGCTGCGGCACCGTACAACATCAGTTCTGGGGTGGAGACTTTATCTCTAGTGATGCCTCTACTCTCACAGGCCCTCTTCATCAACCACTCATACGTCAGGAACCACACACCGTATGCCTGAGACTCTCGTAGAATCGTTATGAAGGAACCCCTAAATACCCCCCTGGCACCGTACCCATTGTATATCTTTTGAAGTGCATCTCTAGGACCAGAGTAGAGCCCATCTTCACTACCACGCTGCGTTTGCAAGATGATTCTGAGCTGCTCTACTGGTGCTGTGACTGGGGTATTAACTATACCTGCAAAAGCCCCAGCAACGTAGAATTGAGGCAGCGTTAATGTGTCAACTGTAGGATCTTTGCTATAGCGCAGTATCTGACGTCTGGCTTCATGGAATCCATAGAATTGAATACTGACACAAGCTCCTACACCGAATAGAGGAGCGAGAGTGCCCTTGTAGAATGCCAAAACACCTTCGTTGGCAAGTGTCTGCTTCAGCGCCGACAAAGTTGAATCGAATTGACCCGTCTGCATCCGCACCTTCACCAGGTCAAATGGTTGACCGATCAGTACCTGAACGGCACCTCCAGCAAAACCAGCAGCCTATCGATGTCAGTTAGGGTGTTTGCATGACCCACATCCAATCTCATCCCATTACTTACAATGTCTTTGGCCTTCCTTGACAAACTATGGTCTATTCCACTATCCACTTCCGACATCTTGCCTGCTTTTGAAAAAAACACCACATACTTGTTGGGAAAATTTCGACGAAGCTGACTTTTTTCTTTATCAATGGTTTATCGGCTCTAGGCAAGATACCGGAAATTTCCAACCTGGGGATACTGATAGCGATATGATGGAAACTCACGTGCATATTCGATGACAGTCGTGTGCTTACAACAGAACACAAGGGTTTGGCGTGTACTACTCACTAGAAATGAGCTTTGTGAATAGGGAAGTTTGTAAACAAAGGACATTGACAGGCAGAGAGAAGCGATGGAATGAAGTTGAGTTTTGGCTGCCATCTCTACATATAGACACGGAATTATTCTTGAAGCTAAGAGTCATTCACTTTAAAAGTTCTCGTTAGCTCTCTTCAGACAGCTAATTTGATGCACACCTACTGAGCTGCTTATTTATTTTGTTTGGGCACGATGTCATTCTTCCAGAATCTGTAAGTTGTGATCGGTTGATTTGATTTAGGCCGAGTCCGTTATTGTCAAAGCGAGAGCTGGTTATACATCAAGTTATTGCAATAAGTCTTCTAACACATTTATAGTCAAAGCAATGCACAGCATACAATAAGATCGACCAGAGGGTTCAAGAGGACACAGTTGGCTGGCGATACATCATCATACTCAATTGCACCAACCGACTCCCTTAGAAGCGAATACAATGGTGACCAGGGCGCAACATCTCATAAAGAGATCAGGAACTATGTAGAGTCAACCCTGGGATCGGACTCTGCTCTTGCACAGGCGGTGAAGCTGCCAAAAGATGAGGATTTGAACGAGTGGCTGGCTGTGCATGTGGTTGATTTCTACAACCAGATCAACATGCTCTACGGAACAATCACCGAGTTTTGCTCACCACAAACATGCCCGCGCATGATCGCAACTCAAGAATATGAATACCTGTGGCAGGATCCAATGAGCCATGGAAGTAACAAGCAACCTGTTTCGATGACAGCCCCCGGATATGTGGAAGCGCTCATGGTATGGATCCAGGGGTTCTTTGATGACGACAAGATTTTCCCCACAAAGATGGGAGTACCATTCCCTCCACAGTTCGAGGCGCTCGTACGGACTATAATGAAGAGATTATTCAGGATTTATGCCCATATATATTGTCATCACTTTGATGAAATAACGGAGTTGGGCCTCCAGACACACCTCAACACCTCGTTGAAGCATTTTGTTTTATTTTCCAGGGAGTTCAATCTGGTGAGCAGAAAGGATTTTGGCCCGTTGGAGGAGTTGGTGATAAGCATGTTGAACGGTAACAGGGACAAGAAGTTCTAGATGATGGACTGGGCCTGCATATGTATCGGATTTGTTTTTCTTTTTCTTTTTACTTCTCTCAATTTCTAACGGACAAGGCGATAAGGTGGAAATACATCAATTAGTTTTCATAGTGTTATAGGGTGTAGGTGGTAGGTGTAGGTTGATTCAAATGATGTGGCAAAAGAGAATGGGCAATCTAAGCAAGCATAGCGTTCACTTAAGCAGGTATTTGAACGTCACGGGCATAAAAGCAACAGTTTCAGCAATATAGAGCACTTTACATACATAAGATTGCTAAAGGACCCAGAAAGTGATAATGGCATCAAATCAAACCCATTGACGATTTGATACGGCAAATTCCCCCATGCTTCCTCCGCTGCTGCATACCCCAGTTAGGCAGGTCCTTGCTGCTGAGATTCCCGCACATGAATTTCTGTGCATGCCGGGGCCCCTGTGCAAGCAAGTGTTTACTGCTCCAACTATTAGGTGCCAGTCATATTTTCTGGTATGCTGGCTGCAAGCCTGACCTTTGTCTCCAGCCGGCTTTACCTCATCCCGCGCCTCGCATGGAGCTCTTCACCCTCCCCTACCCTTTTGGGACAGAAAAGGTCAGCAGCTTCGCAGCTTCTCCAGGAAACCCGCTGGCCCACAGCTTGCCTGTGCAGCGTCTTTCTTCTGCGCGCCTCCATGTGCTGCACCCACCACTACACCCGTCATGTAAATGCTGCCTATCTGCAGTAGTGGAGCCAGGAAGCCAGCAGGGGAAAGAAACTTGGTGGGTGGTGCATCTTTGGCCCCCAAAGGGAATGGGCCCAATTCCAACGGACGAGCTAGCTGTATACGGTAACCCCATTTCAACACACCATTCATCCAGGGTAATGCAACGGCGCTTGCACTGGAACAAGTGAAGGTTGCAAGGATCCGTTTGTCAACGCTTATTTCCCACTACTTTTCTTTGGTGCTTTGTTTTTTTTTTGACTCAGAAAGATTTGTTATCCACCATACTGGGTGTCGTTTGCTTATTGTGTGAAGCTCACTGTTACCTTTAGGGCGTCGGGTCAGTCGTCTCTGTACGTGTATATGCATTTGCGTCCTATTTAAGTTTTGGTGTCTGCAGTCGAGTAATTCTCTATTCTGTGGACGACATAGCAGAAAGGTTAGCCAATATTTTTCTTTCTCCTTTGCATTCGAGTTACTTCCATTTGTGGATTGTTTTTCATATTTTCTGGAGCTATATACTCCACGATCAACTCAAAAATAGGTTGGTCAGCACCCCGTTTTACCCCCTATACATATACAAAAAGCTCCCCTCGACCTGATGAGCACGGAAGAACAGCAGCAGGGGATGTCAAATGGTACCATGATGTCTAACGTGACAAACCATACTTCTTCTATTCTATCACAACAGAAGGTGCTGCAAAATCAGTTACAACTACAGCAACTGGCCTCGCAGCAACAAAAGCAGATGCAGCAGACCAAGTCCTTCAACTCTGCCAAATCCCAGATGTTGAACAACCTACAGATTGCCTCAGCCTCGCAGAACCAGTCCCAGAAGGCTCCGGCTGTGGTGCACAGGGATCCTCGTGATCCCCTCTCGGTCCAGATCCCAACTGCTGCCAACCCCACTGATGTCCTGGCTGCTCGTTTCTCCACTTGGAGAACAATTATCAGGTCTCTCCTCGTGTATTTCCGCGAAATCGTATCAGTGCACGAAGAAGTCATCAGACAGCAAATTAGACTGCAACATGCTATTGTATTTCCCTTTCCATCGCAGGACATAAATGGTGATATCTACCAACCCCAAGCACAGTCCAACGCCCACGGGGCTGGCGCACACACCGCAAACAGCGCAGCAGATGAGTTGGCAATGGCCCAAAAGTTCTTTGTCCCATTGGGCAATGGTTCTATCCAAGACCTCCCTTCGGTGTTGATGAAGTACCATGGTTCTAGCGCGCTCAATGCCACCAACACCGCCAAGGAACTTTCCAGCTCTGTGATCCCAAGACTCGAGGAATTGAAGAGGGATTTGCTCATCAAAATCAAGGAGATTAAGGGGCTGCAGTCTGACTTCAAAAATAGTGTTGGCAAGGAGCAACAGACTACCAAGCAAGAATTAACGGCATTTCTCGCTGCCATGGAGCAAGCCAAGTCCAATCCTTCCAATCTGCAACCTAGAAATGACCCATACCTGTTGAAGCTTCAGCTGGACGGACAAATCAAGAAGCAGCTTACTGAGGAGAACTTCCTTCACGAGGCATACCTCAACCTTCAAGGATCGGGAAAGGAGCTTGAGAAGGTTGTCTTTGTTGAGATACAGAGTGCTCTCACAATATATGCGAAGCTTCTCGGACAGGAGGCTCAGGCTGTATTTGACATTCTCATTTCTAAGCTTGATTCTGGTCTTTTGACTAAGGAGCCAGTGTTTGAATGGGAGTCTTTCATCTCCAAAGATGCCAACTTTGTTGACCCCAACTTGCCTATGCGTCGGTTCAGCGACATCTCGTACAAGTATCAGAACGATCGTGTTGCGTATGAAATACGCTCCGGATACCTGGAGAGAAAGTCCAAGTTCCTCAAGTCATACTCTAAGGGATGGTATGTCCTGACCCCTACATTCATCCATGAGTTTAAGTCTCCCGATCGTAAGAAGGACCCTATCCCTGTGATGTCGCTTTCTTTGGATGAGTGCCAGATTGCTGAACATTCCAGACAGGACACCGAAAACCCAAATTCGTGGCATAAGTTTGTGCTGCGTGGCAAGCAGAATGGCATCATCCACAGAGGGCACAACTGGGTTTTTAGGGCTGAGGGTTACAACGCCATGATGGAATGGTATAACGACATGAAGAGAGTCACCCAGCTGCCAAGTCCTTCTGCGAGATCATCGGTTGTGTTGAGCGGGAAGAATGCTAAAAGCCAAGTTGCTTCCATAAGGAACGAGCGCAATTCCCGCACTGCGTCTCTGAATTCCAGGACCTCCAATACCGTTAGTTCAGTTGTCACTGACACCCCGCTTTCGATCCCCCAACAGGACAGCCGTCTGCCCACCACGACATCGGCACCTATCCCTCAACACCTGATCGGACCAGATGGCACGGTATCAATTCACCAAGGGTCGATTATGGGACAGTCGTCCTCCATACAGCCCACATCTCCCAAACCCGCTCAGGTGGAGTCGTCACCACGTCCTCAGCATGATTATTCCGTATATGCCAGAGGTCTACCGGTTCAGAACTTGGCTTACGCACCATCTGCCGCTGATGGTTATCAGGTTGACGAGTCATTTCGTAACCTCAAGGTGACAAGCGATGATACGGATGAATACAACACAACCATCTCTGACGATAAGAGTGCCAAGAAGGAGACACACAACACAACTGACGACACGTTGCCCCAGCAGCAGCACCTGAAACAGCAGAACGAGCAGCCTCACTACCATACATCGCACTCGGGCTCTTTGACTTCCTCGACCGCCTTTGGAAACAACAATGGTAGTCTGGCCGATTCCGATCTTCCACAAAAAGCGTTCTATAAGCCAGAGCAGATCGCTGGGGAAATCACGCACAGCGCATTGTAAGACATATGTCGTTCTATGTCAGAGACAGTCTTTGACATCGGCTCGCCTCTCGCTAAAGGGCTGAATGAATGAATGCACACTGGTTCCACAAGCTACACAAGCACTTTTATTGTTGCATTTAAATCTGGTTTTCATCCACTTGGTCGTTCTTTATCACATGTTATTTGTTCCCATTCTTGTACCGTCTCATAAGTTGCTGCACTCATTTATTTATCCCAATAAAATATTCAACTTTGATTTATACTCATGGTAGTTGGCTTTTTGCCTATGAATTGTAATTACGTGCCATGCACATTCTCAGCATTTAAGTACCCTTCACTCATCGGCTGGCCGACAGGTCCCTACGACTCTCGCCAGATGGCCTGCATTATCTGTCCTATAGTTTAGTGGGCGATGAGCATACTCAGCCATACGTGGAGAGATGTCTGAAGGCATATTAACGCTTGAGCGAAAATACATGATTTGTTTCTTAGAAGTGGTATGCCACTGTGACTTTTAAGTTTCTGATTCAGTATTGTGGCGAAGTATGTGCGCTCTCTGTGCTCGTTTGTATGAGCAGTGGAGGTCGCTTGATCTTCTCTACGTGGTATCAGGCTTTCTAGTCGTTGGAGTTCTGACTGCCCTTGTGACGCGAGGTTTCTTGAAAACCGCGGTCCTGAGGTTCTTAATCGTGCCACCACAGGAGTGGAAAACCGTTGTGAGAGATGCTATTGCCAAGTCCGCTACGAGAAAGGATGGCGAGGCGGTAATCAGCGGTAATAAACTCGGCATACGAGCTGCGGCTGTGAGGAGGAGATTGGTTCTTGGCTCTGCTGAGCCGATTTCGTACTCCACGATGCCATTGGAGGCAAGCAAGGGCAGATCAGCTACAGATAAGCAATATGACTCGATATGGATCCCAGAGGCTGATAGAAACACCAAAGAGAGGGTATACCAATTCGTCAACCGTGACATCTCACCCCGTGCTGCGCTGGATCCATCCCGCAAGATCATATATGGGTTCTTCCATCCGTACAGCGATGCGGGCGGCGGAGGTGAAAGGGTTCTCTGGGAAGCCATTCGTGACACCCTGCTGTATTCCCCCAAGGCCATAGTGGCCCTATACACATTCACATCTACCGACACCAAATCTGTTGAAGATGTGTTGGACGCTGTCAAAACAAAGTTTGGCATCTCTCTACATGGAGATGCAGATGGGGAAAATCTCTACAAGAGGATGGTTTTCATTCACTTGCCTAACAGAAATGCTTGGCTGATCGACGGATCCAAATGGAAGAGGTTTACCATTGTTGGGCAAGCAGTGGGATCCATATATGTCTCCTTTCTGGCACTTACAAGGTTGGCACCAGATATATGGATTGACACCATGGGTCTCCCATTCACATATCCTCTTGTGTCAATATGTGTCAAGATTCCTATTGTTGCATACGTTCATTATCCACTAATTTCTTCTGATATGCTGGGGAAGCTGAACCTAAAAACACTTAGAGGGGCCTCCAAGTATGCGTACTGGTCACTTCTCGAGTTTCTGTATGCACTGTGTGGTTCTTACTGCGATTCGGTGATGGTGAATTCTACATGGACGAAGAACCATATTTCTCAAGTGTGGAGGTTTAACCAAGAGCCACCAACCGTCTGCTATCCACCAATTGGGTTCAATACCACTACTGTTCCTACACAGACCGAACCTAGGGAACCAATCATAATATGCATAGCACAGTTCAGAGGTGAAAAGAGGCATAGCCTGATCGTGACAGAATATGCCAAATATCTTGCTGCCACAAAGGATAAAAACCCATACCAGCTTGTGTTCATTGGTTCTACGCGCTCAGAGGCAGATAAGGAGGAGGTTGTCAATCTGAAGAAGTCTGTGGCGGCACTTTCCATAGAAGAAAACGTGAAATTCATTGTGGATGCTCCCAGGGCAGTAGTTGACGAGTATCTCTCCAAAGCAGAAATTGGAGTGAATGCCATGTGGAATGAACACTTTGGCATTTCCGTGGTTGAGTATATCTTTTCTGGACTAATACCAGTGGTACATGCCAGTGCAGGTCCTCTACTGGATATCTGTGTCCCATGGGATGAAGTGAATGATGCACAACTTCCACTATCGAAAACGACTGACCCTGATGCAAAATCGGCAATATTCTTCAAATCAGACGCTGACCCGGATAGTAAAACTGTTGACAGATCGGAACACGTGTCCCTAGGGGATGCCTTTTTAAAGGTTCAGTCACTATCGCAGAAACAAAAGCAAGGTATCACGAGGAGAGGAGCAGCGGTGGCTAATTTCAAGTTTACGGATGATGTGTTCAGGGCAACATGGGAAAGATGTATGGATTTAGTGACCAAAGTGGAGATCGCGAAAAGGAATTCAGAGCGCGACCCTGTGGAGCAGGTGTACTAGCTATTAAACTTGCTGACTATCAGAATAATTAGATTATTTTATGCATTTCAGAAAACAATCGAGTCAGTAATTCTCAAAAAATTCATTAATTATATGGGGGGGTGCCCCATCGGCCCCAACCACTCATCTCCTCGACGAGAAGCCTATAATGAAGCCACAATTAGCCAATCACGACATGAAGTAACATAAGAGAGATAAAAAATACAGAGATAAAAACTAAGTAAGGACGAACGGTAGACACAAACGCGGGGTCTCACGTGTGAACCGATGCGACCAAAAGGTATCGAGAAGCCATACTGAACGAAGCAGGGTGGGGGCAAGGAGTAGCTTCGTTGAGGCCTCTGTATATGCAAAACTTGATATCGAAGGTGTATGTGAGTGTGTATGAGTATGCAAAAAGTGAACAGACAGTGGTTACTCATCGTCTGTCCAATCAGGGTTCACCACCCTCAAAGTACCTTGCCTATTATCCCTGGCATCGGGTAAGCTTTCATCACTGAAGCGACGAGTGCCCTTCTCCTGCTGGATTGCTAGACGATCCTCTTCGGAGATGAAACCAAACGCACCGGAACCGGCACCAGTACCAGCACCATAAGCATCCATCTTTTCACGTGCAAATGGATGATCATCGTCATCTTCCTCGTCGTCATCCTGGTACCTGCGGCGGTACCATACGAAGAAGAAAATCGCACCAACAAGGAGAAGCAGACCAAGAACTGCACCAATGACAATTCCTGCAATTGCACCTTTGCTAAGACCATGGGATGATGCATTTCTATTTGTGTTGTCGTTATTGTGGGGGACACCCGACGCAGAGTTACTGCTGCTTGGGGAGGACGACCTGATGGCTGTGCTGACCACAACTGAATTTGATGCCGAGGCTGTGACCACCACCACAGACACAGATGAGGTTGTTGGGGATTCTGTAGAGGATGATGATGATGAAGTGCTGGTTGGTGTAGGCGAGGCGGAAGATGGAGTTCCTGGGGTTGTAGACGAGGAGGTAGTTTGTGTGGTGGAGGAGGTTGATGACGTAGATGGGCTGGAGGTGGATGTCTCATCATCGTCGGCGCTGGAAGTAGCACTTGAGCTGTCTGATGACTGAGATGATGAAGAACCCTGGTCAGCCTCAGCTGAATCTTCTGTGTTCACGTAGACAGAGTAGTACTTTGCACCACCACAGTTCTGGAAGGGGTAGCCAACACAGGCAACGTTGCAGTCACTCTCATCAGCAGCGGCGCCAGAACTTGGCACATCGCTACCGCAGAAACACTGGTTTCCATTTAGCAGCGCTGCAACGGCAGAGTTTCCACACTTCCCCTGGCAGTATGAAATAGATTGGAACGTGTAGACATCATTCATGGTGAGTCCATCCATGACGGACTCGTCGAAACAACCCAAGTACTCGTATGTTGCCGCCAGACAGCGTGTGAAAAGGAAAAATGACAGTACAGCATAGCTCAAGCCAGATGGCCTGTTGGCCGTTGGCACCACTGAAGGTATCATGGTTTGATGTAGAAGTGAAAGGAGACTCGGTGATGAAGGTTGGAATGCAAAGGCCCGATAAAAACCAACTGATATGCCAACCGAGTCAAAATGCCAAAATAATGATAGTGCAAAAAAAAAAAACTAGCTTCAACGGTATTCGAACAATAAATGTTCAAAAGGAAAAATCACGCAGATCAGAGTCCTGTGATTATTTCAACGTTGTCAGCTTAGAAACAAATACTCGCCTGATCACAGAATAACGAATGCCGCAGGAGAGACGTATGTATACATACAAGCGATCTGTTCTGAGCCGCGAATGGCGTGGGTGATGTCAGCGAAACAGCAAAAAAAAGAAGTCAATGGCAGCGAGTGAAACGACAGACAGAAGAGCAAAATATCTCTGACTACTCAAGAACGGATATTGATCCAAAGACAAATTGGATATAGAAGCTACTTGAGAGGTGAGGGAGGTGTTGAAAATATACTGAAAAAGCAACAGAATGGCCAAAACCCGATATAAACAATCCCCCGTAGCGGCAGGGCAAAACAATCAAGACAGATCGGGGTGGAAAGGCACTGCGTCAGGAGAGATGCTTTTTTTAGTCCTGCCCATCCCCCTGCCAACCTGCGCCTGCCGCCCCTGCCGCACCTATTGCGGTGGTGTTTGTAGGTTTATTTGATTTCTGCAGAAGAAGCCTAGACATAGTCGAGCTTGTATGCAGGAGGAATGTCTGAGACTTGAATGGGGTGCCAGAAAGCTAGTCTGGTAGAGGAAAGGCAAGTAGGACAGCTTGACTTGTGCACGCGATTCCGACAACTGCGATGATGCCTAGGAGGAAAACTGGGAAGATGTGCGTGTTGGTATATGCAGATAGCTTCTTAGATAGCAGAATCTCTCCCGGCAGAAATGGGACAGTGCCCCCGCCTGTCATTGAGGAACGCGTATGTCGGACTGCATAGGTTGCCTAGCAATGAGTGCACGCTAGAGGGTCTCGACCCTCGCTTTCATTTCGCAGGCACCCACTAGCGTGTTCGCTTCCCATGGCAAGAATTGTCAACATACAAAACGGGCAGTAAAGAAACACACACGATAAAAGGGTTACAGTAATAGCGACAGATCGGTAAATACAGACCGGTATTTATCTCACATTGCCCTGACTACCATCAAAGGTTTCTTTCAGTGTGCGCCATGATTTCTTTTGTTGCTTCGAGCAGTGCCTGTTTGGGAAATTGAGTTGCTTATCGTAGTGGAGTTAATTAGTCGTTTAGTAGTAGCCGGACTCGTCCTCATCTCCTAGTCTAACTGTTTAGTTTGTTGACTTTTTTTCTTTCTTTCCTCTCCCTCGTGCGTGTCCTACAACTGCACCCCTAAACGATCTTCTCGCGCTGGTCGGTATTCTATTATACATACAGTTAGACGCTAGTTCCAAAGTGGTAGGTCTGGTTCTTCCTTTTGCATGGAGCAATATGTTAATAGATATGTATTGGATTTTTTACACAGGACTGCTTTTAGTCAACACCTAGGCCAGAAGCTCCTTGACAGCAGCGGCAACTGCGTCACCAACCTCGCTAGTAGAACTCGATCCCCCCAAGTCACCAGTCATGATGCCAGCATCAATCACCTTCTTCACAGCATCCTCAACAACCTTGGCCTCGGGGGCCAAGTTGAGGGAGAGTCTCAACATCATTGCAGCCGAAAGGATGGTAGCGATGGGATTCACCTTGCCATTTGGAAGGTCTGGAGCAGAACCGTGACATGGCTCGTAGAGACCAAACGCTGTATTTGTGTCTGGAAGGGATGCCAAAGAGGCAGATGGCAACAGGCCCAGTGATCCTGGAATGACAGACGCCTCGTCAGAAATGATATCTCCAAACATGTTAGATGTAATCATGATACCGTTGAGCTTGGTTGGTGATTTGACGAGGATCATGGCTGCGGAGTCGATTAACTGATGTTGCACCGTCAACTGAGGGAACTCCTTTGTGATGGTTTCCTCAACCGTCTTTCTCCACAATCTAGACGATGCAAGCACATTGGCCTTATCCAATGACCATATTGGGAGCGGTGGATCACTCTGCAATGCAAGGAATGCTGCCATTCTCGAAATCCTCTGCACTTCTGGAACAGAGTAAGTCTCAGTATCAGAGGCAACTCCAGAGCCATCATCCTCCTTTCTCTCACCAAAGTATATACCGCCAACAAGTTCACGGACAACGGTGAAATCCGTACCCTTAACAATCTGAGATTTCAAAGGAGACAACTCTACCAATTTTTCAGACACAAAGTTACATGGTCTGAGATTGGCATACAAGTTGAGCTCCTTACGGATCTTCAACAGACCCTGCTCTGGTCTGACGGAACCGGTTCCCCACTTGGGGCCCCCAACAGCTCCCAACAGGACAGCATCAGCAGCCTTAGCGGCAGCCAAAGCGTCATCAGGGAGAGGCACACCGGTTGCGTCTATAGCAGCGCCTCCTATCAAGTGGTGTTGAAAATCAAACTTGATGGATGGCTTGCTTTCGCTGATAGCGGTCAACACTTTAACCGCTTCGTCAATGACTTCTGGTCCACAATGGTCGCCCCCAAAAAGAACGATCTTTTTTGAATTAGACATTTTGTTAAGATGGTACAACAATTATTGTTCTCTGACCAACTCTATTTATTATCGACATGGAAGGCAATCGCTTTAAGTACTTGATATGTTCCCGCCTACTCCCCCGAACTGCGATGATTCATCCATTGCCCACTGCTGTGGGGAGGTCGCAGGCCGGTACCGGCACCGGCCTATGTAGCGTGATGCGGAGCGGCTCCGCATGTGGGTTCGGCCTGTGAGTTCCGGGGGTAACTTCCGAGGGTGGAAGGCAGACTTAGATTAAATATTGAAACTGACAGAAAGACAGACAGATAGAGAGAAATAGAGAGAAAGCGATAGAGAGAGTGAGCAAACAGCGTTGTTCGATCGTTCTTTCATAACATTCAGGTGATTTCAATACACTATTAGATACGTTCACAGGTTGTATCTCTGAAATGGTAGTCCACTAAGGGTGGGTTCTCCTCAGATCCTAGAGTGCTACCGCAGCTAGTAAGTACCTAATGATTTTATTAGAATAGGAGTGACTAAATACACTTAATTCTGCTCTGCGATGAATGCATCTATGTCCACTTCGAGAAGGGGGGCATTTCCAGCATATGAGATCCTCTGCTCTGCCTTCTCTGCTCTGAGCTGCATTCTCTTGAGTTTACTGAGCGGTCCCCATCCTTGCACCGGTGGAGTGAGCTGGAATGGATTCAAAAATCCAACAGAAGCCTTGAAACCTTCTCCCATCGTCACAATCTCATGCACCAAATCGGCTATACATAGTATACCCATCTCACCCAGCTTCTCCTCCACAACGTTGTTGTCGTTCAGAGAAATCTCCCTAATCTGTCCTTCCTCGTCTGTGATATTTACCTTGGCTCTCTTCTCGATGAGGGAACGAACTGTAGCCAACGATGGGTTTCCAATGACAACATATGGTGATATAATTCTAAGGAGTGGTCTAATGGTAGATGTTGCTCTGACAAATACACCAGAGTAGTTGTGGTTGAGTCTTAGCAACCGCAAAATCTTAGTGGCCTTTGAAGGGATCTTGGCTCCATGTGGGCCTGGAATGCGCACGATGAACTGCAACTTTGCCTCTTCGTCTTTCTCGTTACCAGCTGCCTCTGCAGCTTGGCTCTTCTCTTCGTCATCCTTACGCACACGCTTTATCCTGTATGCTTCTCTTTCGGTGGCTCTATGCTTGGCAACTAAAGTTTCGGCTCTGATGAAACGATCCTTCTTCTGCGATCTCTTACGGCGCTGTTCCTCAGCACGCTTACGGGCAGCCTCCTGCTTCTCGATTCTCAGCCTGTCAGCATTTCTCCTCTTCCTGAGAAGGATCTCTGGGTTAGAGTTCAACTTAGCTGGTTCACTCATTGTTGCACCAATGTGTATGTGCCTTCGATGACAATTATTCTGTCAGATGATCAAATATTCAGTTATTTATCACTTCTACACAACTGATCCCCTTCTGTATAAGCTTCTGTGCAAGAAAAATTTAGGTACGCATATTTTTTTCGCATGGCGATGAGCTACATGAGCCGGGTAATCAAAGGCGTGCAGATAGAAGGAAGACGTTCCAGTTAAATATATGTAATGCAATGAGAGCCAAGTTAAAATACAGTGAACATATATTAACATTAAAATCAAGCATAACCACCCAATGGCCTAAAAGCAACATAAGTAATAAGCATGAATAAATACATAGATCTCAGATCGAGTTAGAGGTGACGCCCTGCAGGGGGTTCTTGCCATACTTCTGCCATAGACTTATGGAGCCTCTTATTTCCGCACACAACTCGTCTATGTTCCTTGTTGTAGTAGCTTGTCACATAAGTCAAAGCGTACAAATCTCTCCCACCACCTTCCTTAATGACCAGACCATTCAATGGTGTTTAGGTCAATACCTTCCTGCACCATCTCCCAAAGTGGAGACAACTCTCTCAGGAATGTGACTCTTTCATTGATTGCCTGCACCACATAGTCCACCTCCTCCTGGGTGGTGAATCTTCCAATTCCAAACCTGATAGAAGAGTGGGCCAGCGCATCGTCAGCTCCGAGGGCATGCAAAACATAACTTGGCTCAAGAGATGCGGATGTGCATGCAGAACCAGACGAAAGAGCAATATCTTTGAGCGCCATCAAGAGAGACTCTCCCTCCACATAAGCAAACGAGATGTTGACACATCCATCATATCTTTGCTGAGATGATCCATTCAACTGGGTATGCTCAAGAGAAAGAAGGCCATTCATGAGCCTGTTGGACAGAAAGCTGATATGCTTCTCGTCGTATGGGCGCTCTTCAACCATGAGCCTGGCAGCCTCTCCAAAACCACACACAAGGGGTGGAGCCAACGTACCGGATCTCAATCCTCTCTCCTGGCCACCACCGTTGATGATTGGGTCAAGTCTGACACGAGGTCTTCTACGCACATAACAGGCACCAATTCCCTTGGGGCCATATATCTTATGTGACGAGATGGACAGCAGATCAATATTCAGCTTGTTCACGTCGATATCGATCTTGCCAAAGGCTTGTGCAGCATCGGTATGGAAGAAAACCTTGTGCTTTCTACAGAGCTTTCCAATATCTTCTAGAGGCTGGATGACACCAATCTCGTTGTTCACGGCCATGATGGAAACCAGACAAGTGTCTGGTCGAATGGCCTTCTCTAGCTCTTCCAAGTCGATCAAGCCATTGGAGTCAACACCGAGATAAGTCACATCATAGCCTTCATCCTGCAAATGCCTGGCAGAGTCCAAGACACACTTGTGCTCTGTTTGTGTGGTGATGATATGTTTCTTGGTCTTGCTATAGAATCTGGGCACACCCTTGATGACCATGTTGTTAGATTCCGTGGCACCAGAGGTAAAGATGATCTCCTTGCTGTCGGCACCGATCACATCGGCTATATACTTTCTGGCAATCTCAACCTCTTTCTCAGTCTCCCATCCGTAAGCATGTGTTGAGGAATGGGGATTTCCATACAGCCCGGTGTAAAACTGCAGCATCTTATCCAAGACCCTTGGGTCTGTTGGCGTTGTGGCTTGCATGTCCAAATAGATTGGTCTCGTTCCGTACTGGAGCTCATCCCTGCTGGCACTCTTGAGAGAAATAGATGATCCTGTTGGCTTCTCCACTGTAGAGGCACTGTTCACCTGGGTGGCTGAGGTATTGAGCTTATTGCTGTATGACAGGTGGCGAAGGGAGCACCTCACAATTGGCCTCATGAAGGCCAAGCGGGCTACCCTCGCAGAGCTCTTGGCGACTGTGCTCTGCATCGCGGACTAAGATATTGGTGTGAACTATGGGAATCAAGAGGTCAAACAATCCAGTCGGAACTCTAAAACAATCACAAACCAGCAGTATAGTCACTTTAAAGAAAGTATATACACTAGCTATGTAGTTGTTCCTCATTTGTTTCACTTCCCCTCTGCTTTCTTCTGTTGCTGGGATGCCAAGGCCGCCCCAGCGATCCCTGCTACAGTGAGTCTTCCGGACATGGAGAAAGAGAGAGGCAAACGAAGTGCGGGCCTGATGCCGTTACCCGCTCGGCTATTACCTCATCGAGGTTTATGGCCGATGAGTTCTACACTTGGTGTAACGACGCACGACCCCTATCGCGGTCGCCCTTCTCTGGCAGATGCCGAACGCGGCGATTGGAAGAGTTGAGGATTTAGTAGGGCACCACCTGAAAAGCTCACGTACATGAGAGAGATGAGCGCCGGTACAGGCGAGGGCTTACAAGAAAGGATCACGGATCCGATCCTTGGGACTCCAGTTGTAGTGGAGACGATAATAGACTCAATTCACTCATGGATTCCCAGTCTTTCTTCATATCGCTTGTGGTTAGTATATTTCCTCCGTAAATCTATGGTGTTTGCGATCATCACTAACCGGTTGAGCAGAGTGGTGGAGCTGCAGGAACAGCTACCGATGTCGCATTTTTCCCCATAGATACGGTCAAGACCAGGCTACAGGCCAAGGGAGGCTTCTTCCACAACGGAGGATGGAAAGGTGTCTACAAGGGACTGGGATCCGCTGTCATTGCATCCGCTCCATCGGCTTCTCTCTTTTTCATCACATATGACTCCTCCAAGGCATATCTCAAGCCAATATTGAAAAATCGCATTGAAAGTGAGAATACCGCATTGAACTTGAACCATATGATCAGTGCTTCCTTGGGTGAGATTTCTGCATGTTTGGTAAGAGTTCCCGCGGAAGTCATCAAGCAGAGAACTCAGGCTGCCCATTTCAATAGCTCGCTTGAAGCCTTCAAGTTCATCCTGAAAAATGAGAACAAAGAAGGTGTGCTGACAGGTCTATACAGGGGCTGGAACACAACGATCATGAGGGAAATACCTTTTACAATTATACAATATCCTCTGTACGAGTACTTCAAACTTAAATGGGCTAGGGCAACAGATGTGGAGAAAGTGTCGCCGTTGCAGGGTGCATTATGTGGATCAGTCGCAGGAGGAATAGCAGCTGCAACTACTACCCCACTTGACTTCCTCAAGACCAGACTCATGTTGAACAGGTCTAGGATTCCTGTGCTTGCTTTGGCAAAGAAGTTGCTGCACGAAGAAGGCATTCGTGTGTTCTTCTCAGGCATTGGCCCAAGAACAATGTGGATCAGTGCTGGCGGTGCCATTTTCTTGGGCATGTATGAGACTGTGAGTTCTATAATGACCCAAAATTATGACCAAAGTGCTCAGAAAGCCTTTTAATCTGCAGTCAAGGTGAAATCTTAATGGCCAATCCAAGATGTAACTTTATAGAAAACCGATTACAGCTAGATGTATCTAATTATGATGTCTTTAATGAACTCTCTTTCGACTACTTTGTTTTCTTCTAATCCTCATCTTCTTCTATGTCTGAACCAAAAGCAAATGAAAACCCGGACTGCTCATCTTTAATAAGACTATCCCACACTTCGCTTCTCTTCACTTCTCTGGTCTGGTTCTTTTCTGCCTTGAGCATAGCTTCCAGTTCCTTTAAGGCTGCAGGCACATCTCCAGAGTGAGACGACATCAACAAGAGCTCTTCGAACAGTTCAAAAAGTGGCATTGGCACATCAAGTTGCAACTCTCCGCAGTCTTCTTGGTCATCCTGAGTGCTTTCTATGTTCTTCAAGAAGTCCTTAAATTTTTCCAGCTTCTCTTCCGGTAGGGCCCTATCACTGTTCTCCATCTTGCTGATGAGGCTGCTTATCGTGTTTCTGACTTCACCTACTCTGAACCCTGAGACCTGTCCAGGCTTGTGTTTCAAGAAGTGAAATACCTTTGCTAATTTGGGAACGGGCACAAAATTCTGCGTAAGTGCAACACAGTCGTCTAGATTGATAACACTGTGCCACCAGCCAGCAGGCACGTACATACATTCACCAGGGTGAGTTATACCTATTTGGCACTGAGTCTTAGGATTTTCTGTAAGCTTCAAGGAATCATTGAAAAACCCAGATAAGACCCATTCGGCAATTCCTACGGGAGATGTAACTTCACTCTCCTCCTCATCGGTACCAACACCAGGAGGAGTAACACCCAACGGAAGCATAATCCACAGTTTCCGGCCGCTCAGTGCGGTATTCCAGGCAGATGTGTAGTTGGGATCTTTGTGGAAAGTTGATCCGCTTCTTTTGGGTCCCATGATTAGCCAAGCATGATCTGGTCGGCACCCAGGGATATCGTCTGACGTGCTGCTAAGAACGTTGAAGAGGTCTCTCTGAAAGCACTTGGGTACCTCATACTCGTTCACCAATTCCTTCATTGCCTCACTGTTGCAGTCAAACAGATAAAGTGGTGACTCGTCACTATTTTCTTGAAAATATTGCGAATAGAAGCTGAGTGGCCATTTGACCGCCTCCTGCCTAAATCTCACATTAGGATACCGGTTCAATAAGGAAGCCAGGGTCCAATGTGGCCACCGTTCGGTTTCAGTTGTTGTTCCATTTCTGTTTGTCAGAATAAAAGGAGTATCATGCCAGGTGCTCTCAAAGTTCTCTATTGTCATAGCCTGTTCTTCTATTCTGGCAATTCTACCTGGTAGATCGACCTCAGACTTCCCACTCCTCCATGATAATTCTTCCTCTTTAATTATACTGTCAAATAGAGAGAGATAGTCGATCTTCGAACATTGATATGGGCGGTATAGTTCATCCGAGCAGACCAATCCTTCTGTGCACTTCACCTTTGCCTCGGCATGAGCAGGGATCCGCAGTATGGTCCTTCTCCATGAACCGTTCCAAGAATTGGCCCCTAATGTATAGTAGTCAGGGGGCGGAGTATCCCCTCCTGTGGACATATCATTTTGTTCCTGTAGTGATTTTCGAATGTACATCTGCCTCCACACTTCTTCTGCCCAAGTGTAAGCGTACATAATCCGTGATGTGTGTCCTAATCGCATGAGATCTAGAGGCTCATCAATATATGCAAGTATGTCCAATAGTAGATCATCAGGCAGTTTTGCGAATATCCCCATCTGCTGTGATCTTTTTGTGTCCATCTCCTTTTTCACCTCCTGAGATTGCATTAGAGCATTTCCCCCTGGTCGCACCCCCAGCGGATGTCTAGGAAGTGTGTTGGAGTGGACCACTGTGCGTCTGTGCGGTGTTGAGCTCTTCAATCTTTTAGCAAGTGGCCGTTCATCGTTACGGTCTGTATAGTCTGAACTTATAGATGGTGACATATTGCTTGTGATGCTCGCTGCTCCTGCTATGGCGAAACAGTCAGCCGTTTTGGCACTTTTAAATCATCAGCCTTGCAAGTTAATTATTTCAAAAAAGAAAAATGTCATGCGATGAGCAGGCTGCATGGGAGGTGCTCACTATGTACGGGCTTAGATGGGTGGTGTATCAGTCCAGAGACTGGGTGAATATTTATTCTGACGGTTACTTGTCGATTATAACTTTAAAATTTCCAGCTGACAGTATATACATCTATTGATATGATATGTACAAATTATTGGAGCTTTATGTGTAAGAGTGTGATTTCAGCTATTGCTCAACAGGCAAAGTCTTGGGCCTTTTGAGCAAATACTCTTTCTTTCTCAACATCTTCTCCTCAGGACGTTCTTTCTTACCTGGGAACAGCACCTTCGCATCTAGTGGGTTGGCCAGTTCTGGTTCGACTGGAATGCTTGGGTTCTTCTCGGCATCAAGCACCTTCCAGCACTTCTTGATCTCGCCCACACAGTGCATGCAAAGAAAGTGAGATCTTTTGTAGTTGCCACAAGATGGACAACGGTTGAGGTTATTCAATAGTTTAACCTGCTTCTTGGCAGGACCATATAGCTTCTGTCTTCTCTTCTGGTGTGACACCTTCTTCTTGGGTGCAGCCTTGAGCAAGCCATTGTCTATGAAGAATGGAGCGTCATCTGATTGTGAGAGCTGCTCGCCAAGCTCGACCAGTCTTGGGTCTATCGTCTGTGGTGTCTGTTGTGGCTGAGACAGAGGAAGAACTATCTGTATCTCTGGAATGCGCGGTAACAAGTTGCCCAATCTAGCGGCAGCCTGTGCCAAAGAATCCAATGTGGCTATTCCCCTCAAAGCCATGGACATCTTGAAGAAAGCTGACAATATGTATATGAATGGAAATGGAGACAAAAAGAGAGGGATCTTATGTGCTTAAATATGATACTATCCCAACAAAAATGCGCATTGCTTAAGCCACATATATATCAAAATTTATTCTTCTAGGTATAGAAACTCCATGTATTCAGTCGGTCATAGCATCATAGCACTGGCAGAATACACTCACTCTCACGATTACTTCTCACACTCTCTTTCTACAGATCCCATAGTAATGGCAGGTGAAAAATCAATCAGGCATAACCATAGTGGAGGAGGTGTGCACAAAACTTGTAGGTAATTTGGCGTGCACACTACTATTGTTCTGTCGCCCAAAGTGCCTGCCTACTTGCTGTATGCCGATGCTCGACGCCAGGCAACAGGCCTTACCAGAGGGCTGCATGAGCTACTTCCGTGCCAGATTGTGCGACGCGTAACATTTCGAGATGAATCAAGTGCCTGAAGCCGAATACGTCCCCTCATCCACAAACACAGAGAGCTTCTTTTTGTCTAATTACCGCTGGGAAGAGAGGTATGTTTCGGTGTTTTGAATAAGAAACCCAGTTGAGGACTTGTCAAATTTAATATTTGAATCTGATCTGATATATCCAATTGTATAGTACCATTTTCCATTTGCTTTGGTAATATTAGCGGATATACATATATATATAAACTAAGGCGTCGGTTTAGTGGTCTATCTCTCTCACCATTACCTTACAAAGCACAATGTCCGCAGCACCAGCCCCCGACTATGTTCAGCCATCCAACTATGTTGGTTTTGACACCATTACAACACAGATTGAGAACAGGCTGTTGATGAGAGGTTTCCAATTCAACGTGATGTGTGTTGGATACTCTGGGCTTGGAAAGTCCACTCTCATCAACACCCTATTTGCTTCTCATCTCATGGAGACTTCCGGGAGAAGGAGCACTTTTGATCCCATTGAAAAGACGTTGGAGATCAAGAGCACAAGCGCTACTCTTATAGAGAACAACGTCCGCCTCAAGGTGAATCTCATCGACACTCCAGGTTTTGGCGACCAGATCAATAACGACAGGTGTTGGGAACCCATAGTCAAGTATATCAAGGAGCAGCACTCACAGTATTTGAGGAAGGAGCTCACTGCACAGCGTGAAAAGATCATTCCAGACACCAGGGTGCACTGTATTCTTTATTTCATCCAGCCCAACGGCCACGGTTTGCGTCAGCTAGACATCCAGGCCTTGAAGAGATTGACAGAGAATGCCAATGTCATCCCAATTATTGCCAAGGCCGACACTTTGACCTTGGAGGAGCGTGCCAAGTTCAAGAACATTCTCCAGAAGGAATTTGCTTACCATCAGTTGAGGATATTCCCGTACGACAGCGAAGAACACACTGAGGAGGAAAGGCAGCTCAACTCTGATATCAGATCTCTTCTTCCATTTGCAGTTGTGGGATCAGACAAGGAGATCACCATCAACGGTGAGGTTGTGCGTGGAAGACGCACCAGATGGGGTGCCATCAACGTGGAGGATGTCACTCAGTGTGAGTTTGTGTACCTCAGGGATTTCCTTACAAGGACGCATCTCCATGACCTTATTGAGACGACTTCTCTTGTACACTACGAGAGCTTCCGCTCCAAGCAGTTGATCGCTTTGAAAGAGAATGCTGCTAATGGTGCCAGAGCCTCCAACACCCATATGCAGCCACAGGCTGCCCCCCAGAACATTGCAAATGCCCCAATGTACCAACAAAGATAGATTTGAACATGTGGCTGTCATGGGAGGGAGAGTTGTGCTGATTGAAAGAGAATTGTTGTCTCGTGAGTTATCAATTTTTACCTACGTTTAGCTCTGTTTATCTTCATAAAGGAATTAGTGTTTCATAAGCTTATGTAGTGTTTTCTATGCTTGAGATAACCAATCTAATTTTGAGTATAGTTTAGTGCTTGATGGGATCTTGGATGCAAAGTTTTCCCGATATATTCTTCCTTGCAATGCACTCTAAAAGATGTTTGGAGGGAAAAAAGTAGCGTAGCAAGTGACAAATCCGTAGCGAAAAAAGGGTGAATCCTGTCACGGTAACAAATATATTATTATGGCGGTGATCATTCCCATTTGAGATCCTGCCCCAACTGGTCTGCCAGTTGATCAATATCTCCTGGGAATACCCTGGTCGGCTTGGGCCTGTCACTACGCTCCCAAGGAAAGATGGGATCAGGCGCAAACCGTGGTTCCTCTTCAATCAGAACTGGTTCATCTCCTGCTTCCTGTCCATCATCCTCGTCTTCCTCAATTTCTTGATCTCCCGCTTCACCAAATCCAAGATCCGACGGAGGCAGGCCAGGGCGTGAAACCACGTACTCATCATAAGCCGAGGGGTTGTCCTGTTCGTGCTTCAACTGATCAGCCGCAGACATATCCCAAACATTGATAACAGGCTCCTCTTGTAGTCTCCAAGCTTCACCTTTATCTGTAACATCTGGGACTTTCTCCTCAATCGGCCGTCCATCGGCAATGGCAAATACATCACCCGCACTGGGACCGAAATAGTGCATGTTGAATGAGTCCCACCACATGTTGTGGAACTTCTTGATAGACTGCGCAGATACTTCATCCTGAGAGGCAAATCCCAGCTGACCCTTTGTTACCTCTGTATACTCATCCACATTGCGTGTATGCCATGGCTTGTCAGAGCCAATGAAATGAATCGACTTGATCTCCTTTTCAAATCTTTTGTATGCCGGTAGGTATTCATAACTAGCAGATGGTGTAACATTGTACAAGAATGGTAGCCTCTTCCACTTTCCGGAAAAGTACTCGTTCAGAAGGCCCTGATCAGCACCATCAAAAGAGGAATGTGGTAACTCGCTTAACCTGACAAGCTCTCTGTAGACTTCTGGGTCTGGGTGTATGACAAGAAGTCCAGAATTAAAGATGTCAGGCCATCCAGAATCAGGAGCCGCCGCCAGAGGCTCGTCTGGTGTCAATGGTACTTCGAACAAGTCATCGATGTTCAACAATGGTAGAATGTCAAGATCAAGGTACACGAGCTTGTCGTAGTCTCGTTGATTCCATATGGTCAGTTTGGTAAGTGTGGGCACAAGGTCGGGCCTCTTGAGAAGTGCCAGCTCCTCATATGAGCTACTCATGATGGGCTCCACCGGTATCACTTTGTCAAACGCATCCCTCAAAAGAGCCAAGGCTGGGTCCGATACATCGGACACCAATAGAACCAGCTCTTTAGAGGTCCCCAGGGCTCTCAGGGCATGTGCCAACACAAGAGCGCCTGGCAGATACGAGTCGCCAATCAATGTTGAGATGTAAGCCTCTTTAGCCATGTTGCAATATTGAAAATGAATGTGGGTGCGATAATTGTAGAAAAATACAAAAAAAAATAGTGCCAAAGGGTAGTAGCAGCAACGATAGTCTAGTTGAAAGTTTCTGTGAGCTAATTGCAAATCAAAGCCATCATGCCCTGAAAAATCAACTGTGCCAGAGACTTATGAGAAATAAATCACTGTCAATGAACTGAGACGTATAGTCCGTCATTCAGGAGATAAAGAAACCATCTCCATACACAGCAGTACACCATGTGTACAATAACAACCGTATGTACCCCCTCTTTCCCCGGGCTCGGTACATGCACTCAGTACATGCCGCAGAATGGTCTCATCTTAGAATAATCAAAATATGCGGAGAGCCGATGTCTCCAAGCAGGGGCCCGAGGCGACTGCTGCAAAACGAAGCACATTGGTCGCCAGTGCATATGCACTGGAGACACGGGTATGCGAAATAAGGAAGGCTATCAAGTCAAATCTATGCATGGGAATGTGAACCAGCTTAGGATAAAGGAACCCCGTTAATCAAAATAACGCTGCATCTAGCGGCATGATGGGTATTGCCATTCTTGTCATTCAATGAAGAACTGGACCTGATGTGTGTTGGATTACAGGAATGGCCGTTGTTTTATATTATTTTTGAACCCTGCCTTCTCTTCTGTAGAGATGAGCGGAACAATTTGGGGATACTTCTGCAGTATGGTGTGTTTATCAGTGCTAACTGCATCGGGGCCGCATAGCTGCAGTTTGCTGGGCTAGTCTGCCACGAGCTACAAGCAGATATAGGGAGAACTGCATGTCAAATTACTATTAATATAAAATACATTATCATTTCTTGATGTGAACAGGCTATAAGTACAAACTGTATTTGTCATGGTGCAAGTGAATGACTGTGAAACCGAGCAAATGTCTATATCGATTCCCTCTTATAGGAGCTGCCGCCGCTGTTAGTATTGAAGGGTTCCTGTACCTGTGACTGCATGAACCTTGTGGGTTCACTAACTGGTTCACTGTGATACGTATTGGAATTCTTGCTATCGTCGCTGGACTCTCTTGTTTCCTGTTCTCTTAGAAAAGCCTCGATATAACTTTCATCAACTCCAAACGAGCCGGGGTCTCTCCAGAACAGAAACCTCACAAGGTCTCTGCATTGTTGTCCTGTGAATCCCGTCTTGCCTGTGGCTTTCTCCATCTCGCGTGCTATGAAACGCCATTTTTCCAATTCGCCCGCATCCAGTATGGACTGTAATGTTAAGATGTCTTCTGGACCGTAGTCAGAAGTGCCACCCCCCTGCTGGCCAATGAGAACCTGATACCTGTTCCGGGCAGAAAGATATGAGTTGAGACCTACTTTGTCTGCTATTTCCACCCAAGATTTCCTTTCACGCTTGAGCTGAATGATCATTTCATCTTGTTCTTTGGTATACTTTGATCTTCTCTGTACACGCTTCGGTTGACTTGGCTTTAGAGACTCAGGTAAGGGGCTCAGCTGGCTGAAGGGGGGGTGTGGCATCAGTCTGGACAGTTTGGCAGGCAATGAATCGTGTGGCGATCTAGCCCGGTTGTTTACTCTTGCATTCATGTTGACGGGGACGTCAGCACCAGCCAAGCCCATGTTGCCCGATGCAGCCTGGACAGACTCATTCATCATTGTCACGTTATTTGATATTGGTGCAGCTAAGAAGACACCTGGATTCCGTATGTAAGTGTTCTCATTATCAAAGCCGGTATTACCAACAAAGTTTGGTTTTAACCTCTGCTGGCTGATGTTGGTTGGAAAAGTATGAGAATTGTAATGTTCAACAGTGTTCCAATCAGAACTCATTGATTCGGTCTGTTGGGTACCTGGGCCAAATGAAGCCGGTTGGTTAGCAGAAGTTGAAGGATACCTGTTGAATGCTTGATATTGTTGTTTTGAGTGGTGATGTCTATGGTCCCCATGGTGAGACTGGTGCTCAATGAAAGGATTTTGGAACAGACTTGTTGGGTGGCCAAGAAGAGCTGGCATATTGGTACTATTATGTTGGAGTGGTGGATTGTGTAGTTGTTGCAATGATGGAATGGAGTCGAGTGGCTCAACGGATGATATTTGTCTGCGAACTTGTAGTGAAAGTGGTGTGTTGCTGTCTTGCTTTGTGGCCTGTATATTTGGTAGAGTACTTGGATATCTGAACTCTTGGTTGGATGATTGTTGAGTATTTAATTTTTCCTGGTGCCTTCCTTCCCTTCCTGGTGTTGACCTGTTCATAAAAACAATTTGAAAAGAAACTCTTTCATATACAAAGACAGGGACAAAGACTGAAGTGTATTGTTCCCTGACTTGAAATAACTTTGTAGTTGTGGTAATAATTTTTGATATTTTAAATCAATGATGGAACAAAAAGACTTGCTTTGACAAGAGTGGAACTAGTAACACTTAAATGTATATTGCATCTTCCCCTGTAGGCGATTGCATCACTGTGCATGCATGAATCTCGGATGTTTCTGACTAAAGGACCAAAAAATGTGGTTGAGAATGTTCAGCCTCTTGGTGATCATAGTGGCATTGTTTCGGTGATTCTTCAGTATTGGTGTTGACTCCCTGCATAATAGAAGGTGCGGCATTACCACCCTTAGGAGTATGCCGGTCCTAAACCTTGCAGGGGCGGGACATTGAAAATGCTATCCTACCTAGCCACCAAATGGGTGGAGGTCGGCAATGATGCAGTCCATCCCACTTCTTATGTGTAGTGGTGAGTAATATCCTTGCGAAAGGCAGCAAATCTGATTGCGGCCTCTGGCCCTCTTCGCCTTCGTTGCTAGTAATGCAGCCTTCAAGGCATGTGATGCATACGTCTTGTTGTCACCTGCATGCAGTCCTCCTAACAACATGGGCTGACATGTCACTTCTTGCCCGAAATCTGCTGCAGTTCAGCCTCTGTGGACATCACTGCAGGTGAACTTTTTTTTTGATAGAAGTACTGCATCAAACTCTAAGAAGTAGAGAAGACGTTATGATTTTTTTCATCCCTTTTCCAATAATATTATTTGGAATAGGAGTAGAGATAATTTATTCAGCACTTCAGCGGTAGTGGATGTGTACAAATGCTTCAGTGACTCTTCGCCGGTGAGTTCGAGGCATTAACCTTCTATGCATGAGCCGTACTTCACTGCCAGTCGCAGGGGCTGAGCGGCAATGACTAGTGGCTGCACCTGCATAAAGTTAACTTTCAGCACAATCGGGTTGCAGTGCATCCGCGTCATGCCTATTATTATTTTCTCCACCTTAGCGTAGATGGGCGGAAAAACCACTCTAAGCAGACTCTCGGCGATTTACGCTGAAACTTTAAAAGTTTCGAATGCCAGAGGTACGACTGGGTTATGAGATCACACGGGCTTTTATCGAGGCACTAGAAGCAGCCAAGGCGTATGCAAGAGAGTGATTAGCTAGGGCAGCAATGTTGGAGCTACTTCTGTTATTGTTTCCCTTCGCTATATAGGGTTGCTCCTTTTCGAGAAAGAGGGGAGCTTTATTCTAGAACCCCTCCGTGTCAGTGATACAATTATGCTTATGCTGCTTTCGGTTACCGGATTCGGCACAACACCCGTGCCTATATTGCTGTCTAAAACAAGTTTTTACTTTCTAGTTTTGATTTTATCAAGGTCTGTCCAACTAAATTCCTAAAAATAGATCACACCGTTTGGTTTGTTTGTCTTTTTTTGCTCTGGACAGAGTTCAAGCAAGTGCCGAGAAGTGCCAACAAGTGCATCAGAACATCACGCTAGACAGAACTACCAAAACTGTCATTCCAAATCCCAAACGAGATGCCCACTGATCTATGATCAGGGCACCTGCTGCTCCTGTAGATGTTGTGCTTGTAGCACTGGTAGAACTGGATGTCGGTGTCGAGGAGGAAGTGCTTGATGTGGTTGTTGCAGTGGGAGCTGATGACCCAGATGCACTGCTGGCCGGAGCAGTGGCCGCGTCAACTTCACCGAATGAACTGTAAGAGTAATAATCGTTATCAGTAGCATTGAAACACATTAGGGCATTAGTTGTAACTTCAAAAACGCTCTCCTCCACAAACACTATATCGGCGCAGGCATAGTGCGTCAGGTTTTGGCTATCATCATCAGCCATATACTCTAGTTGGATGGTAGCCACCGAGCCATCATTAACAGAAGATGGTTGATCCGGCATGTAGAAGCATGTATGGCCAATGTTGATCTGGCTGGTTACATTCCCACGAGCCCATTCATCGAAATCATCATTTGTAGTTGGGTTGTCGCTATACGAGATTCTCAATGCCACACTCCAGGCTTGGTGTGATTTAGCGACAAGTGCGACAAAGCCATCATCCAGTGGGAACTCGGATCTATTTGAAGGGGCTGCGTAACTTCCACATGGTGCAATGGTTTCTGCCTGTTCCGACCACTCCCTGTCGGTGGGGTATAGCATGGCAATCTCGCCCATTGATTCTGCAAATTCCGATCCATGCTCTAATGCCAGGGCCTCCGCAAAAGCCATTGCATCAGCATACGGGATTGCCTTACACGTGACAAGTGGTGTTAGTGAAATAAGCAATAAACTTTTAACAAAACGCATCTTTGTACTCTATCTTGAGTGGTTTCGAAATAGTTCTATATCCTACAGAGAAAAAAGGATGCTAAGCATATATATAGTGTCACACGGAAAGGAGGAGGTCATGGCTAACTCGAACTCTTAAGAAGTAAATCACGCTCTCCCCATTGGGGTAGTTGGAATTCTCGGAAGCGATATCTTCGAGCTTGGCCTTCCTTTCCCTGCGTGCGGCTAGCAGCAGCTTCGCTTATTCTCCCAGGTAACATGAGGCCAGTTATGACTCTAATGGACCAAGTGCATCACTAAATGACTAATAACCTAGCATCAAACGTGGCAGCTGAACAGATAACATCGCACGCTCCTAAAACGATCTCCGAAATCACCGATATCGTCGCTCGGTTTTTAGGCTAGCTGCACTCTATGCGCAGAAGGGTTTTTATCTGCACCGCTTATATGCAGTTGCGCATGTGCCCCAGAATCACATCTGCCTCGCTTCGGGAGAGCATATTTATAAAGGCAGAAACAGAAGCATAGGTGAAAAACGGTGAATATACAGGTGTTCAACACTATCGCGGAAATATAAAAGAAGATGCCAAGTTTTCCGGAAAGTCTTCCAAACAACAGCTCTTCCTGGCTCGTGTAGTTCTGTAGAGCCCGTTCAACGCCATGCTGATACAAGAAGTTAAGCACATAGTATAGAGTATAGTGAAGGATATAGTGTGCTATTAGTAATGAGTTCATGAACCTCAGTCTGTGATGACACACTTCAATAGCACTTCTGTCAACCCCCCACTTTTGCACAAGTTGGAAGTGGAAACAGAGCAAAACTTGCATGGCCACCAAGACCAGCAAAGCTATCCCTATGCCGTAAAAGCTGATTTGCCTCATTGCACCTAATGCTAGTAATAAGGAACTGGTTCTCTGCGTTAAAACGTAAATTGGAGAAGACTGATCGCAGAATTTCAGGAACTGTTGTTCCAACTTCTCTCCGGTGCTTTGATGTCTCTCTAATGCCCCCACCATAAAATCAGATATACCCAGAATTAACAAGTAATTGGATAGAAGAGCCGATGAAGCTATGAGTTGCCTCGAAGCTTGAAACAGAGGAACGGGAACCGGTATTCTCTGCCCCAAAGAATTCCCGAGTTTGGTGATACCCAAATAAGTCTTCTCTGGTTCGATGGCACCTTCAACATGGCAGTTGATATCAAATACTCCCAACTCAGAGACAAGTGCTAAGGACCCATGTTCAATGAATGTTGGCCCAATACTCACTACATCTACTGTCGGAAGTTGTGCCTCATGGGGACTAGAGGCACACCAGTCTAAAAAATGATACACTTCCATGTCAACATAGAGTGAAGGGAACCGTACCTTGACGCTGAAGAAATAACACTCTTGAAGAAAGTTGGTATAGAGTAACAAGATTGTGAAGACTCCGAACAGTATAGCTGTGATTCCCTTCGAAAACAAACTGCTCCGATTCATTACTAACATGTTGCAGTACTAACTGGTGAGTCGCATCGATCATATTTACCCTTTAGTTGGGAGCCATCCTTAAAAGCGATATGTGAATAATGTCTCTGCCTGCAATGACTGGTAAAATATTCACGTTTGTGGCTACTTTATCTCAGAAAACACATGCAGTGACAAGCTTTCAGAGAGAAAAAACTTGAAAACATATTATGGCACCGAAGTAAACGGCAATATATTCCAAGAATATATATATATAGCTTTCTTTATCATTATATCTGATAACAATGTATCATGGTGTCCTGACCCCCCACGATTAAATGGTTCTCATCGCCGATATTTGCTATGCACAGAATGTCACCTTTCTCAAAGCAGCCCGTCAGCCTCTTCAGTGAGGATGCTTGCAGAACATTCAAGACATCAACCGAAGAATCCGCGTATCCTACAGCTGCTAAATCGCCATCCGATAGAGCAATTGAGCTCACTTGTGATGAGGTTTTTAATTCAAAGTTTTTCAGTTTCCCAGAGGAGCTCAACTCCACAACAGTCAGGGAAGTATCCTTTTCCAACACGGCATACTTGCTGTTGAGCTGGAATTTATTGAACTTGTGAATTATCAACGGGTTGCCAACACCTGTAGCCGAGTTGTAACGCAAAAGAGCCCTAGTACCCAATATGGCAACGTCAAATGAGTGAGAGTCAGTTACAAAAATGGCGCTCAGAAACTCACCAAGGGTTGAGGATGCGATGGAAGTCTTGTCAATGTCCTCGATGATCGAAAGTCTACCCGAAACAATATTTACCTCGAATAGCTCAAGACCATTCGACGTAAGCACAAGTAATAAGCTAACATTGTCGGATATTTTCAGGTCCAAGCTCTTGATATTTCCTGAAAACTCCCTCGAAAGTAAGAGAGATGGAGAGCCTCCTGCATATGTGTATATGTATATGGTGTTTGTGGTTGCAGTAACAACCAATCCACCTTTTGCCAGCACATGGAGAGGCTGATGGTCAAGACGCAGTTCCAATATTATGTTATGGTGTGCAGAGATAGGAAGTGAACCAAACTGCCAAACTTTGAGCAATGCATCGTTTGATAGTGTAGCAATGTTCCCCGATATACCGTCATAGGACACAGCAGATACCGGTGAGTACTGAGCAAGTGTTGCAACCTCAAGGGGCGACGAAAAATTGTCTGATTCACGTGCGGAACTGCCGTTCGCCACCTGTCCCGCTTCCGATATACCAGTTTCGTTGCGTTGCGGTCCTTCAATCGCCTCTTCTCCCTCCACAATGGTCTCTGAGTCACTGTCTGCCAACCGGCCATTCGCAGACAAATCTTCTGTGTTTCTCAGCTGGTATTCCATACCACTATTGGCCCAAGAAGTTGACTCGGGGGAAGATACAGAAGGAGGAGATTGCTGTGGAGGTGCGCCTAAGGAATGTGACTGGGAGTTTGACGCCGATAACTTTGAAATCAATGAATACACATCATTGGCATCTGGTGCGTTTGGAGTAAACAGAGGCTCGGGTCTGTTCACCATATAATCTACATTATCGAAGAGGGGAGAGTTCAACAAATAGAGAATCTCCTTGGTGGATGTTTTCAAAAAGTTTCTAGCTTTGAGAAGCTTGGACACATCGATTGTGTCCAACTCCAAGCCGTAGTTGTTTTCCTCATCTTCTAAAGATAAAGCATCTGCTTTTCCGTTCGAATTCACGTGCTCATTTTTCTTTTTGGATTTTGAAGGTTTGATGCTCTTAAAGCTGATAGCACCACTTCCGAGCGATAATCCCCCGCTTGTTGTGGGAGAAGCCGAGGTGTTATTGTGCTCAGAAGCCTCCAATTTCTTTTCAAGCTCTTGAACCCTTGTTGTGAGCTTGTCATTGAGTAGCTTGAGAGAGTTTCTCTCTCCTTCCAACTCCACAATCCTGCCTTTGAGATCAGACTTCTCCAGTTCGTTCACCATACGATTCCTCTCAATGATGGTGAACTGGGACTGCAGGTAATGCATTATCCCCGGTAGAGTGTAATTGGTCTGATCCATTGTGTCATCTATGTGTATATTGGCTGACGTATGATGTTTCTTAAGTCCACAGCGTTGATGTTATTATAGATCTGATTTCCTTTCCGTGGTGTTCAACTTTTGTGTTCAGATTGCTGTCGCCAACGTAATCATGAATGATCTCTGCCCGCTTGATCCAGTGGGGTAGACTGTGAAATAATATTGACTGCTGAAAACAAATTGTTTTATTAATAGTAAGGTATAATCGCTTATGCTCTGGCAATGATGACACCGCAACTAACAGAGGGAATAGATCAGCCGTACTTCCCACACGAGATACAGCAACGTCAGCCGTTAAAATTCTGGTTCAGGTACTGTGATCACCTCAACAATTCAGAATCTTATCTGTCGGATCTATTCTAGCGTTGTCATACCCGTCTGGATCACTCCGCGCGCTCTCTCTATCTGAACCATCTGAACCTACAATGTGTGTGGCTCGCTGTGTGTGTGCCAATGTTTATCGCTACATCGCAGGGCCTATCTGGGCAACCTCCACGCTAGCCGCACAGAAGAGGTGGGCCGGGGTGGTTGAAGAGAGACGTGCAAGAATTGTAGAGAGGTACCAGGCACTTGGGGAAGGATCATAAATTACTGAATAAACACTTTGAGCCACAGACACATATAAGTGAAAGTGTGTGATGTTATCTCCAACAGAGATGATGCGTGGGCTACGACCTAGAAGCAAGCGAAGCAGGCTGGAAAACTGTACTAATATATATATATTAAGATGCCTGCAGTAGAGTTACTATACACATTTGTTATAAACACCACTCTGAGGGGCTGCTTGTTCACTTGGCAAGTGTGATTTTTGTTTTTCTGCTCTCAGCACTTGTGAGCAAGCCTTGACTCCTCCTTAGTGCTCTCTTGGGCTCGTAGGCGATGTTGGCACGGGTACCAACCCACACTTCTATATGAGTCTGAAAGACCAAATCAAACGAAATCATTTAATCCTCCTTGATTCCACCAGACCCGCTGGTCTCGGCCTTCTCAATGGACTGCTTATCAGTCTTGACATCACCACCGGTCTGGCCAAACATGGAGGTGGCCTTGAATGGTCTCTTGAGATCACCGGTTGCTGGCTTACCAAGGAGGTGGATCTGGACAACGTTGCTCTCAAAGGCAGACTTGAGGGGGGAGATGGACTGCATCAGAAGAGGGTTGGTGTACTTCATGTAAAGGTGCATGAAACCCATCATGGCCAAACCAGTGAAGACACCTCTGATCTGGCCCTGGACCTGCTTGAGATCGTAATCCTTGACAGTGGTGACCTGGAGCTTGGAGTCGGTCTCGCCCTGGAAGGCGCTTGGTGGCTCCACGTACTTGAGTGTGGTAAGGTCATTGGTCTTGGTGATCTTCCATCTGGTGAGCAGGTACACAGCCAGCACAATCGATGTACAGGTGACGTAAAATACTCTCACGTAGAAGACGGTATCTGGGTTCTCCCAGTCGAGACGACGGGAGACCTGCATCATGACGAGCATGAGCACAAGGTTGGAGATAGCTGGATTCATCTTGAAACTTCTTAGAAACCTATTTGATTACTCTAATCTCGGAAACAGAATCTATCCCAGGAAAAAAAAAATGCAAATGCATTTAACCCTCTGCCTCTTCCATGCCATCTCTGCTCTTCCTTCCCATGCGTCCACCCGGGTACGAAGCGGCTCGCCGGTGGCCACACACCAGAGTGAAAAAACCACATATGCCGGATCCCAAAGATGATAGGAAGGCGAGAGCGTAATGCATATTACCCGGACTGGCTGCCACCCCCTATCGCTTACAGATCTGCTACCCCACGCCTAGGCTCCACCACCAAGCATTCGGCCTGCACGAGGACGAGCGGAGTTTCGGACTCAGACATTCTCAGCTTTTCAATCACGCCAGACACTAATATTTTCCTGTTATTCTTACTTTCAACTTTTGCCTTCAGCACCACATACTGGTTAGTGTACGTTGGTTTTCTATAGTTAATATTCAACGATGCAGTAACCCCCAGGCCGCTGGGGAATAATGGGAACGCACATCTGCACAGCGACTCGTCCAACAGGGTTGCCAAAAGACCACCATGTATAATCCCGGGATGACCACAGAGCATATCACCCAGGTGATACAGAACAACAAGCTCGTTGTACTGCTCCTTGTGTGAGTCGGGACCTGCCTGCACTTTTGAAAACACGATGGGCGTCTCTATCATTCTGTCTCCCGATAACGTTACTGTGGTAAGGCCGCCCGCTACCTGGTCGTGTGTCTCGGTGTACAGCCGTGGGTTGATCTCATGGTAATGTTCCCTCAAGTACTTAGCATAAGCATGGCTAGAAAGGCTTTCGTAGATGGAGGATGGAGCGGTCTTCGAGCTAACTTGAACACTGGGCGCATCTGTGATGACACCACCGTCCAACCTCTCTATGTCTGTGTTCTCTGTTATCATCGCAAGAGGATAGCCGCCTTTTGAAGTCAAAGAACCGATGTATGCGAATAGCAACAGCACCCGCAAAGAATGAGGTTAAGGAAAACAAAAATTAAAATCACCAATGAATCCAGTTGCTGAATCTCGTCCCTGCTCACGTTTCAGAGTCATCGATACACCCACCCTGGGATCACCCTAGACCCCTAGCTGTTTAAATGCATCTGTAGCATCTTTTTTATTGTCATGCCCTCCACCCACAGCATGCATGTGCTGTGCCTCGCAACGTAAGTGGGGTAGGTGCGGGCAGACGGGAACGCGCGTAGGTACTGCCACACACTTCGGGGACCGACGGCTGGCATCAAACTCTGAGGTGCTCGTACCGGGGGAACGCAGAAGCGCCAGAATCACGGGTGATACAGCCGAGGCAATTGCATCCCTAATTGCTGGCTAGCATGCCGACTACAAGAAAGTCATCGGCATGCTATCTATAATCGTCTAGGCTTTATGTTTTGAAGATTCAGTGCATATATATTGCCTTCTCTCAGTTTATATTTTTGGCATTGTTTATTGAATAATAAAATGATAATGGTAATGCAAATCTGTTCAATCCATCTTGCAATGGTGATTATGTAAATAGCCGTTGGTCTTTGTGAGAAATAATCAGAGCAGCTTCAACTACAAGTGTTCTTGTTTTGGCAACCTTTGGTCTCCTCTATATTGGATTATCAATCTACTTGGCCGGTCTCCTTCCCTTCGGCAGATATGGTGATTTTGGCTCCTTTCCTTGCCAGACATCAGAGTAGCCCTCAGCAGGACGTTTCAGAGGCGCTCTGAACACGGCTGCGGTGACGTCCTTCTCGATTCTGTTGGTATTCCCGTCTCCTACCAGTTCTCCTCCATCTGGTTGGTGTACTGTATCTTCCACCATACTTGGAGTCATATCCATGAGCTGCGAAGCCTTCTGTAACGGTTGCTGTGGCAGCTGTTGTTGTGGTGGTTGCTGTGATTGCTGCGGTTGCTGAGGTTGTTTTGGTTGTTGTGTTTCCTGTGGCGATAGTTCTTCATCGTCATATATTACGTCTGTGTTTGGTTTTTCTGTGCTGCCCGTCTGATCTTCGTCCTCATCGATGTAGTACACTGTGGAAAACGACTCGTCTTTTCCAACAAGCATAACCATTCTCCTGTAGTACAGCTCTAATACTTCTGCGGCAGAACCCACTCCAAGCTTCTCCTTCTCTAGGTAGCTATGTGCAAGTGCGCCCGTGCTGTTCTTCCGCTCACTTGACGCGCTATCAAAGTTGAAATCACGTGGTACAATCCTCCAGTTGACCTTGTTGAGAAACTCAACCTCAAGTATGTTGAGTTCACTCACATGCACACCTCCCACCTTGGCGTAGTGGTTGTTGCTGCAAAATGAATCGCAAAGACCCTTGGAAGCTATAGTCGTCGCTGTCAACAGGAAGCGATGGACAGTGAGAGAGTTCAAAGTAAACGTAGGGTAAGACGAAGAGAGGAGATCTATGTAGTATATAGATGTGAGCAGAATTGCATTCTCCAGAGAAGAGTAGTGCGCCAGCCTTGACAGGTATGAGTCAACAGAAATGGCCGGTGGAGCACGAGAATGGAATCTGGTGAGGTGCCGTGACGAAATCTCGCCTGGCATGTTATCGTTAATTGCCATAAGTGAGGTGAGCATCCTTGACAAAAGGACGATCAAATCTTCGCGCGGACATTCAATGAACTTGTTGGGCAGTTTGTGATACACCCTCTGACTCTGGTTTTCTGGAGCGTGATCTTCAGTTTGCGCTTGAGATTGATCCCCTCTCACGGCAGAGCGGGCAATAGGCTGAGCAGCCGAGTTGTCATAGTACGAGCTGACAACATTGCCAAACGTCTCATTTTCTGAACTGGAACTCGACGATATACTCTGAGTCCTCCTCAAGCTCTCCAAGTCCATGCTGTGGTTACTATTTGATCGACCTTCCACGGGTGGTGTTTGCTGCATGGGCCTGTTCGGCTGTCCTGCTTTCTGCTGTATATGGCTTGTGCGGGATTGATGATGCTGGTGTCTATGTTGATGCTGACTCGAGCTGCGAGGATGTGTTTTCTGGGTGATTCTATTCGGGCTCGAGTCTGAAGTCGGCACTGCTGCAACATATGGTGTTGCACTCTGTGGCATGGAAGGCGATACGGATATCGATGGGATCCGCAGATTGTGAGCGACGTGTGACGTACTAGATGTGCTGCCGTAGACACTTGGTGAGCTCCTCAGGGAGATATCCATTGAAGCTGCGAGTGGTGCGTTGGTTTGTGGCGTTGCTTAAGATATGTTTATTCGCTCTTCAATCCAAGATATGAGGGATGCCGAAGAACCCGAATTTATGTGGAATGATAGCTGAATGTTCCTGGCTTTGTCTCTTCTGACCCCTACTTGCGAAAGATGTGACTCCTAAATATCATTGTATGTGTATGAAAGGAGGACCAATAGTTGTTGAGAGAGTGTGCAGACAGGTTCAATAGCTGAAACGAGTATGTCACAATAGACAAATGAAACGGAAGGATCACAGATGTTGTTCTATCTCAAAACGCCAAACGCAACTATAGATATAGCTCAGGCCAAAGAATGAATAGGAGAAAACCCGAAAGGTTCTGCTGAAGTTTGTGTTTTTTTTTGTGTGTAAAACTTGAAACAGTGCAGAAAGGTTTTGTGGGTATCTTTACCTGTGTTCAAAAGCGCAAAGTAAGATGTAATAGTCACCCTTCACAAGTACTGGATGGAGGTGAAAAATCGTGATGTTGATGTAGCTGTGGAGTCCCTGTCCAAGCACTTGGGCTGTCATCAGACGAAAAAAACAATGAGGACGGTATCTCTGGCACCCGGGGCTGTAAAACTGCGCTCGCTAGATAAGTGAGTCCCCACCTTTGTATGCAGAACTGCGTTCTTCATCAAAGGTATGATTGATTGTAGATAGGCCACTTGCCATGTTAGTCGATGGGGCCGTTCGCCTGGAGGGGCACGTGTGACGAGAGGCTTCTGCAGCTCGAGGTAGTGCACGCTCGGAATCTGTTTTTTTCTGTGTGGTATATACTCCGAAGGAAGCAGTGTCTGCATCACTTACCCGCGCTCACCTGGCCCACTTATAGGGGATCCGCATATTGGTGCACCAGGTGTTTAGCAAGCCTCCTGTCAGTATGCCCCTATCCATGCTGTAATGCATCCACTTACACTGTCTTTGAGAAAAGCACTTGCCATATTGGGATAGTACAGTGGAGATAGATCTGGGTGGGAAGAGTTGGTGGTGGGGGGATATTGCACACGCGGGCAGAATATACAGCGCATACAAGGCGTCTCAGCGGGCTTATAGGCCTTATTTGTTCAACCTTGGGTTTGATGCCGTGGTTTATGGTTGTTCACTTGTCCTGTGTTCAATCTAACTGTACACCGTATACTAAGCATGCCCCGCTTGGCTATGCAGTCAACGAAAGAACACTCAGCATGTAAGCGCCTACATAGATACTAGGTTATCATTGTTTCGTGAGTTCCTATGCCTTCTTGGCTAACTTGACATCTATCTAAAGTAGAGAGCAGAATGCCTCGCAACGAACTAAGACCCGATTATGTTTCTCTGCAGTCCCCCCTGTTATAAGATGGCTCCATCGATAGGTTGTACTTATACTAAGACTGTACACTGTGTTCACTGTTTTTTGCTCTACTATCCTATACATTATGTGTGTGTACTACCCATGGAGTTGAGCTGGTGCTCATGTGCTTACAAAGTAGAATGTACTAATTGTCGATTAAACAACCTGTAGATGAAAGAAATTAGACCCAAAGAGAAGATGGATGATCATGGCAGGATAAAAAAAAAGGTGAAGAACATGAATGATGTAGAAGAATAATACACAAAGGAAAATACTGGGTAATAAGTGTCTAACAAGCACATGAGCCTGCATCACCATCCAGATGGATGTTTATAGCATCAGTGTAGTCATCGGCAAATTCTAAACTCTCCTCCTGTTGAAGCGCATTTCTAGCAACCACATCAAAGGCCTGTTCCACATTCACAGCCTCCTTTGCACTGGTTTCAAAGTATGGAAGATTGCCGAGGTTGGCACAGAGGGTCTGTGCCTTCTTGTTGCTAATGAGCCTCTTGTTTTCCTCTACATCGATCTTGTTTCCAATAACCACAAATGGGAAGTTCTCGGGGTCTTTGATATTGGCCTGTACCAAGAACTCATCCTTCCAAGCAGATATAGACTCGAATGACTTGGTGTTTGTCACATCATACACGAGCACACAGCAGTCGGAACCCCTGTAAAATGCAACACCAAGAGACTGGAACCTTTCCTGTCCAGCTGTATCCCATATTTGCATTGTAACATTCTTATCGTCTATCACAAGGTCCTTGGTGAGGAAATCTGCGCCAATAGTGGCCTTGTACTGGTTGGAGAACTTTCCATTGATGAACTGCTGCATGAGGGAAGTCTTTCCCACACCAGAGTCACCGAGGATGATCACCTTCAGCACGATCTTCTTTCTGTTGGACATGGCTGTGCGTATATTGAGATGGTAGATTTAGTGATGTGTGCGTGTGCGTTGCAGTACTGAGACGTCCCGGTAATACTGGCAATAATGGCCGAAACAAATACCTGAAGTGTGGCAGAGAGACAATAAATATAAGCTTAGTCACTATCACTCCAATAGCAATGAATAACTGTACAACAAACAAAAGTAGACTTTTTCGCCTGTTGTGTTCACCCTTAGTCCGGTGATTTTTGTCCTGATGGTTGACAATGGATGATTGTGTTTTGAAGTAATATAACCGGTTGGAGTATTCACACTTTATCTGCTGTGACGGCGCAAGACCGGTGCAGTGTTGGGGAAATGGTGTGTACACGACGCTTTTCTCTATCAAATCTTATCGGCGCTACTCCAGGCGGAAGCCCCTGACAGAGGGACTTCAAACTTACGAAGGTAAGAGGAGAGGGTAAATAATACAGAATTAATGCAGTAATATTCAGCTATACTATACTAAAATTGCACAATACGCAACCAAGCAGACACCACGATAGTGATGAACTGATAATAAACAGTGATCAAGCTGTTTATTTCTTGGTGGCCTTCTGAGCAGCCTTGGTGACCTTACCAGCCTTGTCGGACTTCTCAACGGACTTGATGACACCAACAGCAACGGTCTGTCTCATGTCTCTGACAGCGAAACGAC